>BJBW01007064.1:97157-133509 GCA_004320125.1 Scolopax mira | reverse complement strand
TTGACCCCTGGGGGACACCACTGGTTACAGGCCTCCAGCTTGAACCTGCTCCATTAATCATTACCCTTTGGGTCCTGTCACACAGCCAGTTCTCAATCCACCTCACTGTCCCCTCATCCAGTCCATACCTCCTTAGTTTCCCAATGAGGATGTTATGGGAGACAGTGTCAAAAGCCTTGCTGAAGTCAAGATAGATGACATCTGCTGCCCTCCCATCATCCAACCAACCAGTTATAACATCATAGAAAGCTATCAGATTGGTAGATTGGCTGTAGAGCTTCTTCCAGCTGAGCATCTTTCATTTAACTGCTGGAAGTGACAGATCCTATGTTTGGCTGACTAGTTATTCACCAACAGAATCACACTGCTTAGAGGGAAACGTATATCCCTGTTCTTTCTTTGGGCAGGGCAGGTGTCTACTCTCACTGGGACTGCTCTGTGTGCTTGCCAGAGCTGTGCTTTTAACAGTCCAACTGGTTCAACAAGCAGGCACCTCATGGCTTGCTGGGCAGGATTTTCCTGATGCAGCAGGTACAGGCTGCTAGAGCAGCTTCAGAAGAAGATTATGCCAAGAGGGAACCTGTTTGCTCAAGGACAGTTAGAGAAAGGGCTGGGTTTCTGGGCTTTTTCCCAAAGTATGTGGTGTGAAAAGTATGTTTAGCACGCTGTTAGCATTTCACAAATGTAGTAGCCCCAATGACTCCCAAGAGATTACTGCATGCAGCCCTGTGGATAATGGCTGTGAAATGCAGACAGTTTCAATACAGATTTCTAGGATCTTATGATGTTACAAAAGCTGCCTTCCAGTGTGAATTTCCTAGGCTTCGGTTTAGCCTGATGTGACCTTTATTTTCCTGGAAAGTACAATCCATTGCTGTTTTGCTCCTGTGTGGGAAGTTTTGATTGCTTTAAGCCATAAACTATTATACCCACCTTCAGGATCACAAATGCTCTGTGTGTATGTGGACTCAGCAGAGATAGCTTGTGACTGCTGGACAAAGTTGTTTTTTACAGGGATTGAGCAATCTTTTAAAAAAAATATCATTTTTGCAAGAAAAAAGTGTATTTTCCACTGGTATAATGAGAAGTGAAGTGTTCTGCTTGTGATTGGTTTGACCCAAAATCAAAATGTTTCCACTTGGTAAAAGGAGTGGAAGTCTTCAGCTGGACTTAGTTTGACACAAACGTGCCTGAAGTGCAGTTTTAAAGCACCTCCTACCTTGTTCTCTCCCAAATGGGTTTCTGCTGGTGAAGTCTGTGCAGTTGGTGGCTTGTGTCACATCAGCTGGTGCATTGTGAGAACCAAAGTACTCTGTGGGAGACAGTGCTGGTCCTGCTGGGGATGTACTGCAGTCTCCAGATTGAGGCGACCACGATGAACAAAAAATACAGCATTTGAAATAAAACTACAAATGTCACATCTTGCAAGAGATAGTATTTGTACCACCCCTGAAGTCTGATAGTGCTTCTGTGGTGCTTGGTACATGGGAGACCTGTGTTTCTCTTGGGGTGAGTGGTCAGACCATTTTCTGGCCCAGTTTAATATCTGAAGAAAATCAAGCAGCTCACTTGGAGAGGCGGAGCAAAAGCTTACTCCTCTGTGAAAAGAGCTATTTCTTTCAGGTCCAGGCCCTCATCTGAGTGGTAGACAACCCAGCTTCAAACTCCTCTACAAGAGCTTCTCCCTTTGATCCTGACTGACGAGTATCCATGTTAAACAGGATATGTGCCTCTTAAATCATGTTGGAAAGCCACAGCTCCATCAGTGTCTTCACTATCCTCTATTCCAAACTTTGGTCTCTCTGCAGTTTCTGATGTCAAAGTGCCAATGCTTCCCTCACACAAACGTACCGACATCACCATCTTCAAGCCCTTCATGGATCTGGAGACTCAGCCGGTTCTTTTCATTCCTGATGTTCACTTTGCAAATCTTCAGCGTGGGGGTCATGTAAGTAAAGCTTGTGGGTGTGGGGATGAGGAGGGCTGTGGGATGTGTTTGCAAAAAGCCTGTACATACTTTTCCGCATGTATTCCTGTGAATACTCTAGTGCCGAGCTCTTTTAGAAAATTCTATGCTAGTACAGATAGAAAGCTAGTTGGCTCTTGTATGTTCCTGCTTCTCTCATTTCGAATCCTTTAATTTCTGTTTATGAAAAGAGGTAAAGATGATGCTTGGTGGCTTTTGGAAGATTGGGCCAAAATGTTGCTTGATACAAGGTTGAAAGATTAATTTAATTCTAGTTTGGGATAAAAGCACAAGTACTGTTTGTATGTTAAAATGGAGGCCGCTGTTTATCACTTGGACCAAAGCATCTTACTTTCAGTAGAGTAGTCATGTCTGGCTCCCTGCTTGACAGCCTGGGTTTCCCCCATGTTCTGTACTGATGTGCTTACGAGTGAGTTGGGCGGGTGAGCCATCTGCCTCTTGGCTCCTGCCACATGGGCTCATGGGTTCCCTCTCCTTTGACTTGATGTTGTTGGGCCTCTGCGCATGACGCATGCAGCAGGGCTTGTTGTTCCGTGCCAGTGACTCTTTTAACACAAACAAAGCTATTGCTAAGTTGCTATTAACAGGTAGCACTTAGAGGGATGGGGAGAGCGTTGCTGACCAGACCATGTTAAGCCAGCTAATAGGTCTGTCCTTATGCAACTTTTGTAGCCTTCAGAGCCCTTTGTAGTATTTTCTGAGGACTGAGTACCCCATAAGGTTCTTGCTAGTTAGCTAATTCAGCGTGTGTTTTTCTGGGAATGTCAAGAAAATCTCCCCTTTGTTTTAAAAGGTCCTTCCTGTTGCTTCAGAAGAACTGGAGGGTGAAAGGTAAGAGCTGAAGCCTTACTTCAGCTACTGAAGCCTACTGAAGCCTTGCCCTTAGATAGGGGGTGAGTCCCTGTAATTGTACTGCTGCTAACTTTTTGCTCTGTCAATGACAGCTCCAACCTGAAGAGAGGAGCCTATATTGGGGAAGAGGACTTTATTGCTACTCCGAATAAGATGGCCAGAATAGAAGAACCAAAAAGAGGTATTATTTTCTTCTTTCGGAGACTGAATTATTGGATTATTTCTCTATCATGATAGAGATGCATCTGAGGTTAAAGGATTTTTTTAAATTTATTTTGCAGACTACTTTAGTTTCATCCTTCTGGCTTTGAGCAATAATAAAAAGAGTTTGTATATTAGGATGTAGTTCAGCTCTGCAAATATTTTAGTGTCAGAATTTCTGGATTTTTCTGCCAACTCAGGCAATAATTGGCTCTGAAGTAAGAAAAGAAAGGAAAGAGACATAGAGGAGGTGAGCAGTTTACCAATCTCCTTGGTAGTTACCAATCTCTCCTTGGGGGAGAGAATTCATCACGTAATCCAATACAAAATACTTTGGAAATCTTCTCTGGGACTTTAAGCAATGAACGACAAGAACTGGTTCTGGGTATAGAACTGTTGCATCTTTCATGGTGCTGGAAAATGAGCTGTTCACCACTGAGAGCCAAACTGAGAGAATATTCTGCTTATTTTTAACTTATCCACCTTTGCAATTTGATGTGGGATTGGATGTTGCTGTGATGCTGTGAAAGGAGATGAAAGGCACCTTTGGAGATCATCAGGTTACCTGCCTGAGGACAGTTGTGTGTGGAAGGACCATGACGAAGCTTAAAGGATTAAACTTGTGATGCAGCAAAGGTTAAGTCTGGAAAGTCTGACTTTAATGGGGCTGTACTTCTGTAGTCTGGATAAACTAGTAAGGAAGGGTGCATTTTATAAAAGGAAATTAGTCTTCTTGAGTTTAATGGTTGCTTTATGCCATAAAATGAGACCCATGTAATTCTCTGACCTGTGCTGTAACTGGGAGTGGATGTACTGCCTTCATTTTTTAAATCTACAGTCCTTTTTTAAGCCTGCTTCTAACAGAGGAAACCCATCAAGGTGCTGTCCTGTCCCGAGTTCACCTTGTTTAATTAGATATGTCAGTAATTGCTCTGTGTTGCAGGTATATCAAAGCTGTGGCTGATGAACCCTTGTAAACAGCCTGCAATACCTAGTAATTAGAAGATGGATTAAAGACAGCAAAACTGTTAAGTCCAAGCTTTTTTGCTCTCGTGGCTTACTCCTGAGCCTTAATACAGTTTTGATGAGGCTGGTGTTATACACAATGACTCTGATAGCTTGAGAGCACTAGGGTTGCTTACCTAATTGAGTTTCTTAATCTTTCATTCCCCTCTTAGCAGGAGACTAAGTCTGCATTATATATCAGCTGGGGTGGTATGAGTATTAATAAAATGTAATAAGGGGTAGGTAGAGAAATAAGACAGTGTAGGAGGAGCAGAGGACTGTACAAATAAATTATTTAAAAATTAGGAGGTGGCCAGGATGGCTTCACCTGCTGTGGTAGCAGGTGTCAAATGATTTTATTGTGCAAAAGTCTTGTGGTAGATGACCTGTGAAACACAGATACCCAAAAGTCTCAAAGCTGTGTGTTTTGGGTTCCACCTTTCAGTGTTTCAAATATAACCTTTTTCTTTCAAGTAATAGAGAAAATAGCAAATAGTGAAAAATTTAAAGTATTTTGACAATAAAAATGTTTTAGCACACAGTATTTCTGAGTGCAAAAAGTGTATTTTGAGATAACCTAGCTCAAAATTGAATATGTATGAATATTGTATGTATATCTCTTCATGAGATCCTCAATGTATATTATTCTGTACCTAGCCATTATCATATACGCACTGTTTTGAGAAGTAATTATGTAGTAAATTCCTTTCTCTGATTTGCTTTTCAGTGCTGCTGTATGTCCGAAAAGAGTCGGAGGAAGTCTTTGATGCACTAATGTTAAAGACGCCATCTCTGAAAGGGTTAATGGAAGCGGTAGGTGATACAGCTGTTTAATAGTCCCTGCCATAAATTTGAGAAGAATTGAGTGCAGTCCCTTGCTACCCAGTCCTTAGACACCAATCACAGGAGCTAGATTCTCAGTTGCAGCTTGTGTCCATGTATTCCTGCTCTTCTGGATAAGAAGCATAAGGCCAATTTCCTTTCAATAACCTGGAAATTAATGTAAATAATGCTTTAATTCATTATTAAGGGACTGCAGGGACTTTTAAGTAATGTCTTACCCCACATCTGTGGTGTCTCAGTGTAAGGAGGTGTTTCTCAGCTTTCCTGAAAGTCCAGGTGTGTCAAGCTTGATGACTGGATACCTGAGAGAATCCTGAAATGCCAGGCACAGCTGGAGAGAGCATCTCCTAGGCTTGGCTCTTATGCAGGCTCTGCTTTGGCCAAGCTGCAGAAGCAGCTGTGTAGGTCTCTTCCTTGCCGCATCAAACAGTGGTCAACAGACTCCCCTTGTGGATGTTCCTTATGTCAGAGAGGGTGTTGTAATTAGAAGACGGAGTGGTTTCCAGAATGCATTCAGCTTGGTTTGGGGACCTCCCCTCCCTTTTCATAACCTGCTTATGAAGAGGTCCAAGTCACAGCTTCTGAGTGTGCTTGAAGGCTTTTTTATATATCTGTGCACATGTGTGTGAAATTGCTCTCTGGTGCTTGACTTCCAAAATAGCCTTCGACTATCCCTGCTGCTGCAGTGCTGCAAAGGAAGTACAGAGCTTACTCTGAGGAATGGTGTAATGTTTGGCATGAGCTCAAAACTGACATTTGTCTGCCTCTTTCTGTGACTAATGCCTTGTCGATGCTCAGAGGAGAGAGGCTTGGGGCTGCACAGCCAGCTCCTGCTGTTAGTTTTGGGACCCAGAAACAGTTCTGTGACCTGAATCTTTCTCTTCCTGGCTGTGGGGCTTTGCCAGCGCAGGCAGCCTGGAGAAAGGGGCTAATGGGGAGGGAGAGTGAAGGCTCCTACCCCATGGCCCCAGAGTGAAGCTATGCCTTTGTTGTTTCATTTCATAAAGCAAGGAAGCATGAACTTATGACTGTAGCTTGGAGGAAACTCCCTGTGTATTTGCTTCCTGCAATAGCATATCAGTTCGGTACTTGCTGTCGGTGTGATAAGAGCAATTTACCAACATAAAACCAGTCTTAGGTTACTGACCTGATTTGCTGGAGGTTTTTACTATGAAAAGTGCCATAGTTAGTGGCTGTGGTTTTACACTGAGGCCATCCTCCTGGGCAAGGGGGACATTTCCGATCTACTCCTGTCCTTAGTAGCAGAGGTCTTTGCTCTGTTATTTTCTTTCTGCATCAGCCACTGTGATGTCTAGTTTTCACCTGATCCCTGTGACACTATATGCTAAGAGATAAGAGAGCTAAGAGAGGATGAGAACCAGGATGTGGGGTGTGGTGGTTTTTTTCTGTGTGGGCTTTTCATTGTGGGAGCAGGAGGGTGCTGTATGACAAATCCAGTGGCCCGAGTTTAGAACGTGATTGAATTTTTTGCACGGAAGTTGCAGACTGCAGAGGCGGGGTTCTCATCTCTAGGCTGATGCTGTAGTTCAGGATTTAATATTGTCTTTATGGAGCAGAGTGGTGATTTTGATTCGCAGAGCTTTTATTGTTCCTTTCAGTAAAGTAGTCAGTGGAGGCCAGTAACAGCAGCCTCCTTGCTTCACAAATGCTTTTTTTTCTTCTTTTGTTCTAGATATCTGACAAGTATGACGTTCCTTTCGATAAAATAGGAAAAATCTTCAAAAAATGTAAAAAAGGGTGAGTATGCAACTCTCTGAGAATGTGAACTCCTTTTTTCAAACTTGTAGGCAAATCTGCCTTGTGATTCTTCCATGTTCTGTGCAATGCAAAAGCCATTTGCAGACCACAGAATGATATGGGGTTGGAAGAGACCTCTGGAGATCATCTAGTCCAACCCCCATGCCAGAACAGGTCCACCTAGAGCAGGTTGCACAGGAACATGTCCAGGGGGGTTTTGAATGTCTCTAGGGATGGAGACTCCACCACCTCTCTGGACAGCCTATTCCAGTGCTCTGCCACCCTCAAAGTAGAGAAGTTCTTCCTCACGTTTAGGTGGAACTTCTTAAGTTCAAGTTCAAGTTTGTGCCCATTTCCTCTTGTCCTGTCACTGGGCACCACTGAAAAAAGACTGGCCCCAAGATGTGTGTGTGGGCACAACATACTAGTCCTATTCCAATGCTATTGATAAAGCAGAAGACCAGAACGGTCCTATAGAAATACGTAGTCTGACTTCAGTAATCTTTTTGGGTTTTTTTAATTCTCTAAAGTCACTTCAGTGTCTTAGCCACTTCCTCAAAGTCCCTCTGTCTAGAAAAATATATCCTTTAATCACCCTTGGAATCTAGTTTCAAGGCTTATGCTTTGATAGCAGAGTTAACCCACCAGAATAACTACAAAAGGTTTGAATTGATGGTAGTTAAACCACTGCTAAGGACTCTTCTGTGTGTGTTGCGCACGCCCATGCAAATGCAAGAAACAGTTAGGCATAGGATTTTGTGCTGATTGTTTTTAGCTGGCAAACAAACCAGCTCAGAGCCTGAAGGCTCTAAAATGTCTGCAGTTTCTGAAGGATTCTTGCCATGTCTGAGATCTCCCTCCCTCCCTCCCTCACTGCTCTAGGAGCCAGTTCCCCCTTTCATTCAGATTCAGGGCTGCAAGCCCATTCAAACCTGCTATAGGAAGCCATGGGTCAGACACAGGTGAGCAAGAATCTTGCATTACCTCTGGACAGGCCAGGCTCCCTGAGATTTGAGGGCGCTTTTGCTGTCTTTGGCATGTAGTACAGTAACATTTCCCTGACTTATTTTATTTTTCCAGAATTCTGGTCAACATGGATGATAACATTGTGAAACACTATTCTAATGAAGATACCTTCCAGTTGCAGATTGAAGAAGTTGGAGGATCTTACAAGCTCACTCTCACTGAGATCTAAGATCATGGATCCTCTGCAGATTTTAAACAAAAGTCTCCAATGAACATTTTCCCATAATTTAGGATGTTGGGCAAAACACTAATCACCTTCTTCAGAAGAAAGCTGGGTGCTGTCTTGTTCTGGGGAGCAGAGCAGTATTTTGGCTTAATACCTTTGTGTTTCTGTTCTTTCCAAAGAGCATTACAATGCTCATGACCTTATTTGCACTGGAAATGAGTGAGCAAAGATCAGTGATTAAACAGAGTGTGTATAAATACAGGAGGGGGGGGAAACCCCTGGAGAGTGGCCTTTTAGAGTGGTGATATCTTAGTTATCTATTCAGTATCCATGTTTGAGCCTGTTATCAGCTAATACAATTTTTATTGGACTGTTTTCTGCTAGGTAGGGCTGCAAAACTACTAATTGATATTAGTAGAAATTGCGTGCAGGTTGGAGAAAAGTCTTTTATAATGTTTACTCTTGAGCAGGGGCAGACTGTTGAAATCACTTGTGTCAGTTGGGGGGAATGTAAAACTGCCTTGCTTATGAAGAACTTGCCTTAGTAACTGTGTGAACTCTCATCAGATGAAGCTATATTGTATATAAGTGCAATATATTTTTGAAGGTTTGTAAATGTGTACATACAAGTGATATATAATATATATAAAATATGGTGTTCTGTATATACCGTGAATATATGCAATGAAGCCCATCTAAAAGGATGCCATATACCAAAAAAACAGATATTTAACATAACTATTTAAAAACAGACAAACCCTTAACACGCACCAAAGGTGAGCACATATTTGTACGTTCACAGAAGGCATAAGAGACCTGCTTGTTTAACGTGGATCTTCTTACATGGAAGGAAAAAGGTTCTGGCTCTCTCCTAAACCCTCCTGCACAGCAAGGCAATGGCAGCCCCAGCTTCCCTGATGAACTGCCAATTTGAGCTCTGAGATGACTGGGTGCTGCTGCCCTGGGAGGTAATTTGGGCCAAATCTGAGAGCTGGGTCCCAAGAGGAGTGAGCAGATGCAGATTCCTTGAAATTTCACTTCTTGGGGGTCAGGAAGAAGGTCTCCTGGAGGGTGGATTTCTTTTTTTGTTTTTGTAGCACTGTACCTAATGCTCAGCTGAATGCTGCTCACCACAGCAACTCAGGCTGAACGAGCTGGTGGGTCAGAGACCAGCTTGCAAGATTATAAGATGTCAACAGCTGGAAGGGCACAGGCAAAGCTTTTGAGAGAGGGCAGCATCCTGGCTCAGTGAGGGCTGCAATCAGGTTCAGCGGTCCTGGTGTGTGTACATCACCAGGCACTGACCCCCTGCTGAGGCTGAGAGACCAAAGGGGCGGCTGAGCCTACCCCCAGGTTGGGAGCGCCCCAACACCTCCAGAAAATACTGCTCTGATTTACTCATCATGTGCATGTGCTTATGAAGGAAAGGCACCCTTTAATTAGTGCCAACTGAGAGACACAGCACTTGGCTCTAAGGCAAAAACCTGCATTAGAGAGTGAGCAGAAGAGCATGAGTATCAGGTCCGGTGTCACTTGGTGCTTTTGTTAGGGACCTGGATAATAAAAGATGTTTATAACATTTTCAGACAGCACAAAGCTGGGAAGAGCTGCAGCTGCGTTACCTGGGATGTGAAAGTCAATCTGGATAGGCTGGAGAAATAGTCCAGAAATGTAGGATGTGATTCTACTTAATGGTTAACGATTTGACTGAAAGGTTAACAGGTCGTAACCGAATGTTGCTCAGTGGTGTCATGCTGCTGTTTGGGAGAGGGAGGCAAATGCCGTGTTGAGGTGATAAACAGGAGCATGACCTGCAAGAAATTGGAGAGCCACCTTTTGCTCTACTTGGCATGGCCAAGGCCTCCACTGGAGCGCTTTGCCCTGTGCCAAGCCCAGCCCTTCCCAGCACAGCCTGGTCCTGTCTGGTGTCCCAGAGAGACCAGACCACCCCACCCTTATGGCTTGTGAGGAGGAAGGGTTGGATGAGTTGCCAGGTGAAGAACCATCTTCAGAAGAGAAGGTTGAGGGGAGCAGCCTCCCAGTACTTGTTCTTCTGGTCTATCACAAGTGGAATGGGAAGTAGTGGGTGTAAATTGAAGAAATTCAGGTTAGATGTGGAAGTGGTTTTCCTGAGTGATAAGAGCAGGTTGCCTAGGGAGACGGTGGAGTTTGGCATCAAAGATCTCTAGAGCCAGGCTGGATGGATGTCACAGGTCTACTTGATTCTCCCTTGGTGCTGAGACTAGGTGACCACTTGAAGTCCCTCCCCACTATATTTTTTTTTATAATTTACATGAAATATAGTATTTTGGGATCTGTGTCTGGACCACTCCTAAGCTGGTTCATAGACTGCTTCATTCCCTCCTCCTCCATTGACAGGCCCCACAGGGATTTGCCAGCACTCTGGGCACCGTGTGGTCCCCCCTTCGCTCTGTGGCTGGAGTCGATCAAACTCCGTGTGGATGCAGGCATGTGGTGGTCAGAGCCTGTGGGCTTGAAGACAAAGGAGGGAGAGGCTGGCTCGCAGCGTGCTGCTGAAGAGAGGTGGCCAATGCGTGCCACCCCATAGCATAATCCAGCACCTGCAGAGCAGATCAGCCATGGGACTTGTAGCCAGCTGACCAACCTGCTGCTTGGGCTTCCCCTCACCCAGTCATGGGGAATAATGTTATATGGCAAGGGAAATATTTTTTTTTTCTAAACTTGATGTATAGAATACATATATATATTTACACATTTTTATTGAAAATGGAAGTTTTATTACAGAAACTCAGTCTAGGGTCAGGGAAGTAGATTTAGAGTCTCTATTAGAGGTAGGATTGGCATGAATGTTATTTCTTTTTACTGCTTAATGAAGTATGTGAACTAAATCTGATTGTTTTCCACTATAAGATATTCTGGGACATGGGTCTTATAACAGTAGCAGCAATGTCATGTATGTTTTATGAAACTGATTTTTTTGTTGTTTTGCCTGCTGTTTTTTAATTGGGGAAAAAAGTGTATTTTAAGCCAAGCTATTAAATTTTATATGTTCATTTCTAACTATGAGTCTTTTATCTAGTAATCACATTTGCCCTTCCTCCTCTATTTTGCCTTGGACAGGGGATCTATGGGAAAAAAATCATTTGGTTTCAGTGATCGTTTAGTAGTTTCTCAAAGAAAATAATCCCAGTGCATTAGCCTTGCTGTTACTCCCATGTAAGAAATGGGAGTCCCGTTCTGATTCCCTACTTGATTTCAACTGGTCCCATCCACTTCCGAGTGTGGGGAAGCAGTGTAGTTTGAGAAGGATGCTTTACTTTGGCAGCAAAACACAACCAAAAGCCATCAGTGAGCGTGGGTCTGTAGGGTGGGTGATGCCTGATGGTCTCTGCTGGAGGTTGAACAGAAACATTGTGACCATGGACACCCCTTGTGCACCCCTGTTGCTCTGGTATCTGGTGGGGTTTTTGCTGCCTCCTCTTCACTGTTGGAAAATGTCTCAACAAGCTCCTGCCTTTGCTGTCTCCCTGGCCCCTGCAGCTCTCGCCCCTGGGGCAGCTTCGGTGCTGGCAGCTTTGGTGTCAGCGCCTTCCCAACGGCTGGGCTTGCACTGGAGTGTCTGAGGCTCATTGGGAAGCAGTGTGGGAGGCAGAAGATTTTGGGGGCTAGAAAAAGGCAGGTAAATATTTACTTATTTCTAATTCTGGTGCGGGCTGTGCATCCCCTCAGCATGGCGCTGGACCCCCCCATGCGTTAGCAGTGCTGCTGCTGCCTCTGGCTGTGTGGTGGCTTCATCTGCAGAAGCCTTTATGCAGTGTCCCTGTGTGTGCCTATGCCTTCCTTCCCTTTCTTCCTGATACGCTGTCAGCCCATTTCTGTTCATCTAGCGAAGTTAAAGACAAGCAGCTCTTGCCTGCTGCGGAGCATCAGTGGGGGAAAGTGGGTCTTTGAGCTCCCAAGCCCAGCAGCTTGCAGGGAAATCCCTGCTGCTTCCCTGGGGTGTACCTTGGGGCTCTGACATCACAAACTTCTAGTTAAGATTTGAAGGTCTGATCATATATTTTTTTATTTTTTTTTTGTATGGGAAAGCTGAATTCTACAGCTATTTCAAGGATCTTTTGTCTACACAAATTAACTGCAGGAGCTTTTTCTTGAGGCTTTGAAAGAGCGTGGAGCTTACATGCTCCTCTGGTTGATTGGTTTGTTATTTTAGATTATTTGATTTCACAGAATCACAGAATGGTTAGAGTTGGAAGGGACTTTAAAGATCATTGAGTTCCAACCCCCCTGACATGGGCAGGGACACCTCCCACTAGAGCAGGCTGCTCAATTCCCCATCCAGCCTGGCCTTGAACACTTCCAGGGATGGGGCATCCACAACGTCCCTGGGCAACCTGTTCCAATGTCTTACCACCCTCACTTTAAAGTGAGGGAGTGGATGGTGTGCCTGCTGGCTTAAACTTTATTTATTTTGCCACCTCTCCAGCACAGCCACCCTGCAGGCTGTGCAAATACCAGCCAGTGACCGGTGTCGATGGTGGTGCTCCCAATGTAGCACTGGTCAGCTCGGGTGGTCCATTGGTCACCTCTGCTGTGCGTTGAGGGGTGGGAAGCAGATGCCGGGCAGAGGAAAGTGCATGGCTGAGCCTGGCAGCAGCTCTGAAGAACAGGAATGAGGTGGAAAAGTGATTGTACCTCTTGGAGGTGGGGGACAGCTCTGGGATGGATGGCAGCGAGAGAGGATAGAGCCTGGTGAGGTGGCAGCTTGCAAAGAGAGTGTAAATCGGAATGAAATCTGGAGTGGAGATGAAAGGCAGGTGGATCGAGTCCTGAGGTTCCCTAGCACCAGGAAAATCAAGTCCTGGGGTTCCCCTCTGCCTGGTGGAGCCAGATGGAGCCCCAGCCAGGCAGCGCTGCCCCTGCCAACCTGTTGAGTCTGTGGCCTCCCTGTGTCTGAGCTCAATGGCTCAGGGTGAAGAGGGGACAGTCTGGCCATTGCTGCCGGGCAGCTTGGCTTCAACCAATTTGCCTGCTCTGTGGGTGCCTGCCTGTGCAGAGCCTGGTCCCTGGCCCAGGGCGACATGTTGACTGGAACCACTGCTATCGATAGGGACAGCGCTGTGGGGAGATGGTCAGCCCTGCTGGGAGGGTGCCTAGGGACAAGGGTGCAGGAGGGCAGGGATTGGCACCAGCAGCAACCGGGGCTGTTGTCAGTGCTTGGTTTGATGCCACTTTTAATTCTGTCATTGTGAGGCCTGTAAGGCCTTTGACACAGTCCCCGCACAGCATCCTGCTCACCAAATTGGAGGGATATGGATTTGATGGGTGGACTGCTTAGTGGATAAAGAATTGGCTGGATGGTCGCATCCAGAGGGTGGAACTCAATGGCTTAAAGTCCAGATGGAAAGCAGTGACAAGTGGTGTCCCTCAAAGGTCCATGCTGGGACTGGTACTGTTCAACATTTTCATCAATGATATAGACAGAGGGATTGAGAGCAACATCAGCAAGTTGATGATGATGCCAAGCTGTGTGGTGTTGTCGATAAACCAGAAGGACGGGATGTCATACAGAGGGACCTGGACAGGCTGGAGAGGTGGGCCCAGGTGAACCTCATGAGCTTCAACAAGAGCAAGTGCAGGGTTCTGCACCTGGGCTGGAACAATCCTCAGTACAAACTAGGGGATGAGGTATTAGAAACCAGCCCTGAGGAAAGGGAGTTGGGGGTGCTGATGGATGAGAAGCTGGATATGAGCAGACAGTGTACACTTGCAGCCCAGGAGGCCGATTGCATCCTGGGCTGCATCAAAAGAAGTGTTGCCAGCAGGTCCAGAGAAGTGATTCTGCCACTTTGCTCTGGTGAAACCTCACCTGGAGCACTGTATGCAGGTCTGGAGCCCTCAGTACAGGAAAGACATGGATCTGATGGAGTGGGCCCAGAAGAGGGCCACGAAGATGATCAGAGGGATGGAGCACCTCCCCTATGAGGACAGGCTGAGGGAGCTGGGGTTGTTCAACCTGGAAAAGAAAAGGCTCCAGGGGAACCTCATAGCAACCTTCCAGTACCTGAGGGGGCTACAGGAAGGCTGGGGAGAGTCTGTTTACAAAGGTTTGCAGTGACAGGACGAGGGGTCATGGGTTTAAACTGAATAAAAGCAGATTTAGATTGGGTATCAGGAATAAATTCTTTCCACTGAGGGTAGTGGAGCACTGTAACAGGTTGCCCAGGGAGGTGGTTGAGGCCCCTTCCCTGGAGACATTCAAGGTGGCTGGAATGAGGCTTGGACGAGGCCTCAGGCAACCTGGTGTAGTTGGGGGTGTCCCTGCTGGCTGCAGGACGATTGGACTAGATGACCTTTGGAGATTCCTTCAGGCCCAGACCATTCTATGATTCTATGGTGAGGTTTGCTTGATCTTTTTTTCTTTTCTTTTTCCCTAAAGTAAATAATTACATGAGCTTTGCAAACATTAATAAGTCAATAAAGTAAAAACGATGGCTGGGTGGTCAGCTCTGTGGGCTCTGTCTCCGTAGTCTCTGCTCTGCAACTCTTCTGCTTGAAATACTTTGCTCTGAGCCTGTCAGCCAGTGCTGGGCAATGGCCTTTGGGGGGGACAGGGGGGCAGCATTCACTCCCTCATCTTGTGGGTCTTGAGCCTCAAACTGTCCCTTGCTCTCCCTCTTGCCTCTGCTCTGTGCCCTTAAAAAAAGAGCTGGGGCTGCAGGCAAGAGGTTGGTCGAGACTCACAGCATAGGAAGCCTGGGTCATGATAATGCCTGAGATCCAAGGAGAGAACAAGAGCAGCAATGGCAAGCTACAAAAAGAAAAACTGTTGCTGCTTATGTCACCCCTTGCCTTACAATTCCTAAGTGCTTGGGGTTAATGGTGCTATTCAATGCCATTGAACTTTTCAATATTTAATTTATTGGCAGAATTTCCCCCCCCCCCCCCCCCCCCCCCCCCCCCCCCCCCGGTTTGAAAAGCCTTTCTCTCTGATCCTCAAGGGTTTTCTTCACACCATATTACACCTGCCCCTTACCCCACTCTTACTTTGCCCCAAAGGTACATGGCGAGGCTTTTAGGAAGCGCGTTGGAGCTCCCTGACGACAGCATTGGGGTGGACGTGATGCAGCGGGACAGGCCCTGTGAGAGCCATAGAACGCAGAGATAGCAGGGGGAAATCTGTCCGGCGGGGACCCAGGTGGCTGCAGTGGCACTGGGATTTTGTGCTCAGGTGAAGGGAGAGAAGACCTGACCTGGGACCAATAGAACTGGGGGCAGAATAAGATCTGAGCCAACCAAGTCCGTCTCTGGCTCTGAAATGGAAACACAGACCTTCATGTTAAAGGCAGGGTGTTCACCCCTCAGCTTATTTCGGTCAATCACTTGGCTTCATTGTGCCCTTGAAGGGGGGCATTAGGATGTCGGCTGTGCAGGGGGAGTAGCAGAGAGTAAGTCCAAGCAAGGACCAGTTATGGGAAGCAGAACCAAGTTGTATAAAGTCATATACAGCAGCGCAGCCTGGAGGGATACTTTATTCAAGCAGCTAATGGGGTAACACTCAGCTTCTGTGGAAGGGGATGGAGGAGACTGAGTCATCTGCGACCAGCGACACTGCTGGGGAAGTACCACAAGAGCAGGAATTTTGTTTTTCCAGCTCCTTAGCTAGGGCAGGGATGGGATGCAGACATCACCGGGGTGAGACACCCCCCTTAGGCAGCAGGACATGGATTTAAACTGTTAAGTGACTCAATTGCTACTGACTTCTCCCCAAAAGCTCAGAAGGACATAGGTGGCTTTTATTTATTCAGCTATTAATGGAAAATGTATTTATCAGTAGTGAAGTCCCACATTTGATTGTGTCTGTTTAATATATATGGTAGCCAGAGCTGGAGAGGGACATTTACCAGGGCATGTACCTCCCTCTGCTATCAGCCAGGTAATCCAGAAGCGCTGTGAGGAATGGCAAAAAGTGCCAGGGTCTTAAACAAACCCCATTTGGTCAAAATACCCTTGGTGAGCTGCCCGCTGCGGCCATGTGGGAAGACTCATTGACCACTTCTTCTGACCACACAAGGACCTTGGCAAAGAACTAGTAAGGAGATAACTGAAGATATTTCATGGTATAACTGAAGACATTTGATGAGACAGCCAGATGCCTGTGATCAGCAAATCCTGCCCCCAGACCTCCCCTGGGCTTGGCACCCTGCTGTGCTCAGTGCTGTACAGGTATGGTGATCTATATGGACAATGTCCTAGAGGAGATGGCAGTGTTGGTGCTGGAGGACCCGTTCCAGTCCAGCGAAAGTCCATGGTGGCAGTCACCCACAGCTGTGAGCCTGAGCCACCTCCCATGGTCACCCGGGACATCTTCCCAGCATCCAGGTGCTGTGTGAAAACACTTCAGGGTTAATAAAATGTGACAGGTGATTCAGAATGAAACGTGTTTGCACACAGGCCTGGTACCTGCCCAAGCAAGTTGTGAGATGACCAAGAGAAGGGAACATCTGTCAGCATTGCTGATGCTTTTATGTACCGTGTGTCAGAGAACACGCGTGGGTTCAGCTAACAGTAATGCTGAGGGAAAGAGAATGGTGAAAACAACAAAGACATCCACTTAAAGCAGAACAATAAATAAATAATGTGTCTTTTTTATTTTTGCTGCTACTTGGATCCATCTTCTGCTGCCACTAAAATAAGATCAGGGCACAAATAGCAGCAGTGGAAAAACCAGATGGTGCACTCGAGCAAGCAGATGGTATACTGGTGTGTCATACTTATTGCTGTCGCTTACTTTATTATTTCTATTATGGTGGGTCTCTGGACAGTCCTCACCTATAATCAATATTTGTGGATTAGATTTTTTTTTTAATTTGATAAACATTATGTTTCACATACTTGGAGAAAATCTGGCAGATTTTCACCAGAGTGGTGATTTCTCTCTGCAGTGCCACCAGATCTCAGGAAGTATTTGATGCAGTCAGTGTTTTTTCAGGTAGAAGCATGTTTTGGGGAGTGGGGAGAAAAAAAGAAAACAAACCAACTGGTGGTGTGTGTTTATTTTATCAGCACCCTGAGTCCAAAATAAAGTGGGAGATGTTCTGCGTGACTCTTCTCTCCCAACCATCTCCTTTTGCCGTAACCTGGCTGTGCTCCCTTATACTGTGCGTGCTGGCTGCTCACCCGCTGCTCCGGCACTGACCCTCCTGCAGAAAGCTGGGCCCGTGTCTGGGAGCCAACACGAGGAGATGCAGGTGACAGAGAAGCTGCCTTTTGACTGTCACCCATTGGGGATGGCACGCGAGGACGGTGCTTTCCTGCCTCTGGGCAGAGCTGGCTGTGTCACAGCCCGTCCCTGCCGGCAGACACGTAGGCAGCGTGCCTACAGCCGGGCAGTGTGGGGGGGAACTGCTGTGCTATTCCTTCCCCCGCAGCCACAGAGGAGATCTCCCCTTTGGCAGCTGGTCCACATGCGGCGTGACAGCATGGAGAGACTGCATGTCTGCACTGCCCTTCCCTGCCTGGCACCGTGCTCGCTGCCGACAGCACATCGGGAGTGTGTCCCTTCTGCTCCACCATGTCAGCACGTCGGGAGTGTATCCCTTTGGCTCCACAATGTTGGCCCGTGAGGAGTGTGTCGCTTTGGCTCTGTGATGTCAGCACATCAGGAGTATACCCCTGCAGCTCTGCCATGTCGACACACAGGGAGCGTGTCCCTCTGGCTCTGTGATGCTGCCAGACATGGTGACAGGTGTGGGAGCAGCCAAAGGCTGGATGTTCTGCAGGGCTGTGCCCACTCACTCACTAGGAAAGAGGCAATCCATCAAAACATCGCTCACACAGACCCTCACTGTCAGCCGTGGCCAAAGTCTGCATAAGATTTCTCACTGCTGTTGCATTCAGAAATTATTCTAGCAAGAATAGCAAGAAATGTTCCTCATTGGTCTCTCTGCTTTTTCTTCTTTTTTTTCCTTCTCTTTTTTTTCCCTTTCCCTCCTGTACTCTTCACAGGTATCCCAGACATAACTTTTTGACTATAAATCCCTTCTACAACTCTGCTATTCACAACGAGGTGGGTACATTCACCCCCTGGGTGTCAGCTGGTGTCAGGAACCACCTGGCAGAACTTCTCCGTTTGCTCCATGGTGGGGAGTTTCTCCTCTGGCTGCTGCTGTCGTCCCAGCAAGAACATTTTTGGGGCAATCTGAGGCTGTGGCAGCTCCGTCTGCTCCATGGAGGAGGGAGAGTAGGATGGAGAGACACATCCCACACGTGCATCCCTGGTCCTTCGTTTCTTTTCACGTCTCCTGCAGGGGGGCTGGGATTGTAATTATCTATATTTATTATTATCTATATTTATAACTCATTTGCTGGGATGCATGTATTTGCCAGGGCAGCCTGTCGCTGTGCTCAGCCAGACCAGATGCTGCTGCCAAACTGCACTGGCTCCAAAGCTGCACCCCAGACAACTGCTTTGCTCTATTTTTAACTGCTGGTAAACACTGGGAAAACTGTCTGAGCCTGTAACATCCTTCCTCTGGTCCCTTTTGAATTTTTTATTGTGTAATAAACCTCATAGCAGCCTTCCAATATCTGAAGGGAGCCTACAAGAGAGCCAGAGAGGAACTCTGTCAGGAAGTGCAGTGACAGAACAAGGGGTAATGGTTTTAAGTTGGAAGAAGGGAGATGCAGATTAGATATTAGGAAGAAATTCCTTTCTATGAGGGTGGTGAAACACTGGAACAGGTTGCCCAGAGATGTTGTGGATGCCCCATCCCTGGAAGTGCTCAAGGCCAGGCTGAATGGGGCTTTGAGCAACCTGGTCTGGTGGGAGGTGTCCCTGCCCATGGCAGGGGTTGGGATTAGATGATCTTTAAGGTCCCTTCCAACTCTACTCTACCCATTCTGTGATTCTATAATAATTATCTGCACAAAGGGAATGGAGGAGAGCTGCCTGTGTGCATTTTTGTTCTTTTCTACAGTATTGAGTATTTCCCCTCCAGCTCGCCTGGGATGTTTGATTCCTTTCTTGTCTTCCCAGGAGAAAAGTTAGGGCAGCCCCAGCAGAGCTTCCCATCCCTCTGGAGCACCTTCCATCTGCTCCTTCCCACATCCCAACAAAAACAGCCTCTATCTCCAACAAAGGAAGCTTTTCCCTGGAGTGTGTTTGCCAATGGTCTGGGTTAAATGGGCCTTTATAACCCCTGGGGGTACCCGGGGAGCTGGATCCGGAGGATGCGGGAGCAGCTGCAGAGCCTGGGCAGCCAGTGGGGGATGGCTCTGCTGGGCAGGGACACGGGTGATCTGCAGCAACCTACACAGGTAGGTGTGGAACTCTGAGCTCTCTGGAAAGGGCCACTGGGGATATTTGGGCCCCACTCCAGGCGGCTGGCTGCAGGAGGGAACCCACAGCCAGCGTGGGTCACCCCCATGAGTGTGGCTGTACGTGTCTGCTGGTCGGAGCCCCCAGGAAAGGTGGGGGGTGTAGGGAGAAGTACAGAGAAGCTAGGAAATAGTAATTGTATTAATATTTATAGAATCACAGAATGGTTAGAGTTGGAAGGGACTTTAAAGATCATCAATTTCCAACCCCCCTGACATGGGCAGGGACACCTCCCACCAGACCAGGTTGCTCAAAGCCCCATCCAGCCTGGCCTTGAACACCTCCAGGGATGGGGCATCCACAACGTCCCTGGGCAACTTGTTCCAGTGTCTCACCACCCTCACAGGAAAGAATTTCTTTCTGGTATCTAATCTACCTCTCCCCTCTTTCAGTTTAAATCCATTACCATTTGTCCTGTCACCACACTTCCTGACAGAGTCCCTTCAGATATTGGAAGGCTGCTGAGGTCTCACGGACCCTTCTTTTCTCCAGGCTGAACAATCCCATCTCTCTCAGCCTGTTCTCATAGAAGAGGTGCTCCATCCCTCTGATCATTTTTGTGGCCCTCTGCTCTGTTCCAAAAGGTCCATGTCCTTCCTGTGTTGAGGACTCCAGAGCTGGACACAGTACTCCAAGTGGGGTCTCACGAGTGCAGAGGGGCAGAATCACCTCCTGTGACCTGCTGGCCATGCTTCTCCTGATGCAGCCCAGGATGCAGGAGGCTTTCTGGGCTGCACTTGCGCACTGCTGGCTTGTGTTGAGCTTCTCTTCCACAAGTCCTTCTCCTCAGGGCTGCTCTCCAGCCATTCTCCCCCCCAACCTGTACCTGTGCCAGGGCTTGCCACATCCCAGATGCAGGACCCTGCACTTAGCTTGGTTGAACTTCATGCAGTTTGCAGGAGCTTCCCCTTAGTGCAGCCGCGTGAGAGGGAAGGGAAGGTGGGGAGAAGCTCCAGGCTGTGAGGGCTGGGAGGGCTCAGGCTCCAGTGGGTTCAGACCTGGGCTCTGCTGCCGACATCCGACGCAAGGATGAAGAAGATGCTCCTTCCTCCTCTACCACCACCCCAGCCATCAGCGGCAGGACAAGGCAGCCCAGGTGATTTTGGTCAGAGCCCTGAGGATTTATGTTAAAACCATTTTCAGCTCAGCAAAGGGGATGCAATCACACGGGTGCCGTGCTGCCTCCCGATGCTATTGCTCAATTAAAATCCTGGGGCTGTAAATAAGTGAGGCTGGGCGGGGAAGTGGTCTACCCAGAACCTGCCCGTGTCTCAACAAGCAGGGAAGAGGCAAATGTGATCCCGCCCCAACTCCAGTGGAAATCCAAAAGAAAAAGGCCCAGTGTTTTCTGAGTTTTACAATTCCCTAAAGGTGTCCCGACAAAGGGGCTGGCGTGTGTGGCTCTGGTCCCACAAGACAGTGGTTGATAGAAGGGGCACCATCCCCCGCCTGCTTTGTAGGCACTGAGAGCATTTTCCCTAAAAAATGAAGGTGGGTGTGGGGCAGTGGAGGGTCATGGTCACCTCTTCATGGCAGGAGGGGTGGAACTGGATGATCTTCAAGGTCCCTTCCCACCCAGACCATGCCCTGGTTCTATGATAAAGGCTCATAGCTGCCCCGGCTGCTGCAGTCCCTGCCGGGGGAGGCAGTGGTGGGGTCTTTCAGCCTGGAGAGAAGAGGAGGTCCGGGGAGACCTTGTAGCCCCTGACAGTAGCTACAGGAGGGCTGAAGGAGAGATGGGGAGGGGCTCTCAATCAGGGAGTGGAGTGACAGGACGGGGAGTAATGGTTTTCAACTGAAAGAGGGGAGAGTTAGATTAGATACCAATAAGAAATTCTTTGCTGTGAGGGTGGTGAGGCACTGGAACAGGTTGCCCAGAGAAGCTGTGGGTGCCCCATCCCTAGAGGGGTTTCAAGGCCAGGCTGGATGGGGCTTTGAGCACCCTGGTCTGCTGGGAGGTGACCCTGCCTAGGGCAGGGGGTTGGGACTCTGTTATCTCTAAGGTCCCTTCCAACCCAAACCATTCTATACGGAAAGAGAGAGATTCGGTTCAACGCGGGAGGAGGAGGGGGGGTTGCGAAGAGGCGGTGGAGGGCTGGGAACGGTCCCTCCGTGTCCCCCGCTCGGCTCGGGAGGGTGTCGCGCCCCGCGCGGGGCCGGCGGGGACAAAGAGGGATAACCCCGCGGGGGACGGGCGAAGAAAATAAAAAGCTAATTTTGGGCTGCGTTTTATGTCTGTAATTGGGAGATTCCTCACCGGACCCCGGCAGCGGGGGGGAAACGGGGTGCCTGCGTGCCCCGCGGCACGCACCGCGCGCGGGGGATGGCAGGGAGAGAGGAGCCGCGTCCCCGAGTGCCTCGCCCCGCCACACCCCCCCCCCTCGCGCGCGCGGGCATTCCCGGCCGTCGCCCCGCCCCGCCCCCTCCCGTCGACCTTTCCCCTAGTTTCCAGCGCGCGCTCCCCCGGCCCCGCCCCCCCTCCCTTCCCGCCCGCCGCGCCCACGCGCCGCCCTTCCCGTCCGGCAGCCCCGAGGCACGCCGCGATCACGCTCGGCCGCCGCCGCTGATTGGGCTGGAGAGGGCGGCGGCGGGCGGTGATTGGTCAGGAGCCGGGCCCCCCTCCCGCCTCCCACCCCGCCCGCGCTGTCTGGCGCAGGGAGCGCCCTGGAGTGCGGCTCCGGCGGGCGGGGCGGGAGGGAAGGGGGGAGGCGGTGTAGCCGGCTGCTTCTTGGTGCGTGAGGTGCTGCTGCGGCTGCTCGCCGGAGCCCCCGCCATGCACGGCTCACCCTGCTCGGAGATGGAAGATGCGTCCGCGGTAAGCAGCGGGACGGGGGCGGCAGGCTACCCCCCCATCCCCGAGCCGGGCTCAGCCGGCGCCAGCAACCCGGCCCGGGCACGTGCTCAGCGGCGGGCGGGAGCGCGGGGACCGGTGTCGCCTCAGCGGAGGCGGCGACCCCTCGGCACCCGCCCTGGCGGGGTGGTCGGTCGCGCCCGGGGGGGGGAAGGTGGTCGATGGGTGCCGTTACCCGCTCTGAGGGGAGCGGTCGGTCGGCAGTGTTGCTCACACTGGGGGGGGTGTCGATCGGTGCCGTTGCTCACTCTGGAGGTGGGGGTGGGTCGGTTGGGACCGTTGCTCACCCGGGGGGTGGTCGGTTCCGACCGATACCGAGCGCAGGGGTGGTCGGTCGGTGCCGTTCCCTCAGGGGAGGGTGTTGCCCTGGTCACCTGAGGGGGGGCGGCTTTCCCGTGGCCGCCCTGTGGGGGCGGCGGCGGCAGAGCGGGAGTTGCCTTCCTCCTTCTCCTCCTGCTCCTTCCCTTATTCCCGCCATCCGCCCCTCCGCGGCGCCGCCCGGCCGGGGGCACTCGCCGTGAGGCGCGGGGGTGGCGCGGCCCCGGGGGGGAGGGGGGTGCGCAGCGTCCCGGCCCGCGCACGTACGGGGTGATGTGAGGACACTGCGCCCTTAGCCCTTCCTTGGCAGCCGGAGAGCCCGAGCTGCCGCCCTCGCTTAAAAAGGGGCTTTTAAAAGGTTTTTGAGTGGTTTGGTTTCTTGTGGTTTTTTTTTTTATTCTTTCTTGTCGAAGGGAATATTTTGTCAAGTTTCTTTGGGGAAAACTGTTCTCCTGAAACGTTGGGTTGGAAAAAAGACCATGCGGCAGCATGGTTTTCTGCCCTCCTTTCCCATCTCGTCCTTTTTTGGGGGAAATTCTTGGAAGTCTCACAGAACCGTTAATGGCTGTAGAGTGCTTTAACCCCTTCTTGCCCCCATGTCTTCACATCTCCACGTGTGGTGCCTTTTGTCTTAGGCGAAAATCCTCTTGGAGTGCAAGTGGTTGGACTCGATGATCTCAAAGGTCCCTTCCAACCATGAATATTTTGTAATTTTGGAGCCGTTATGTTTAGCGAGTTTAACAAGTTTGCCATGCACATCCCTGTAGCTGAGGCAACGTCACACAGCTGTGCATCTTAGCTGTGCATCTTTGTGACACGGCATCATCAGGGTCATTCTACATTAACTGACAAAGCTCAGGAGCAGAACTCCTCGACTTAGGTGTGTAAGTGATGTCATCCAACAATTACAGTTTCCTCTAGAGCTTTAGACCATCTGAATGGTGTGGTGGTGCTTCTTGTTGCTTTTTTAGTTAAAAACCCCTTTTTCCACAGTATTTAAGTGTGCTCTATAACCGCATCAAGCTCAAGAATCTTGGTGTGTGCTTCTGAATCCTAGCCCCCCACAGTTGGTTGGTGTGCCTAAAGACTGTAAGAGTTTGAACCCATGGTTGAGACTGAATGGGCATGTGAGCGATAAACCAGCGGTGCAGCAGAGATTTGGGAGTCACTGTCAAGCACTTTATGAAGCTTGGGCATCCTTTTGTGGAGAAGTCAAGTGTTCTGCACACATACACATAGACACAAATTTTCTGTGATGCTTACATTTGAAAACAATATGATTCCATTTATCTTCATGTGACTCGTAGTGCCTCTTGGGATACCTAACCCCCATGTGGTATCATGCCTTTCTAAAGTACAATGCAAACAATTCTCACTGTACTTTGAAAATTTTCCTTCCCCCCACTCTGGCTTCTGTATTGGTAAAAATAAGATTAAAATGCTTTTGTGAGGTGTGGTAGTCTGAATCAGTGATCATACCTTAAACATCTTACTGTCATATGAAATTTGTCTTCTAAATGTTACCAGAATTAGATCAGTGCTGAATAGTAGCTGCCTTTTGGGTCTGGGAAACAGCCTTGTGTAAACAAGGTTGTAAGTTGTGTTTTTTTTTTCTTTTTGCTTGTATGCAAGCGTGCGATGTGTTTACTCAGAGCAGTGCAATCCAGGAAAGTAACTCTGGAAACGTGAGCTGCACACATAACTGTTCCATTCCTCCAAATCTTACTACTTTTCTTTTTTTCTTTTCCTTTTTTAAAGGCTAGCAGGGGTAGGAGGGTGAGTCTGTGGGGGAGGGTGAGAGCTGAGCTAGTTGGTAAAAGCCTTGCCATGGGCATGGGATAGGTTTCAGTTGACCTTCATCATGAGCAGACAGTATATGGGTGGTGTCGGCTTTGTATTCTGACTTGTCCTAACAGCCAGTAATCCGATTACATTTAGGTTGACATTGTGGACATCTATGAGTCAATCCGTGAAAGGCAGCGTCATGACAGCGAAAGGTCTACCTGCAGCACCTTGGAGCAGAACGACATTGAAGCTGTTGAAGCACTTGTTTGTATGAGCTCCTGGGGTCAAAGATCGCAGAAAGGTGACATATTAAAGATAAGGCCACTTACGCCCTTCTCGGATTCTGGTGATTTCACAGTGCACACTGAGACTACGTCTGAATTGCCAAAGGACTATTTATCTTCTCTGGTAAGGAAAACATGAATGCAAAATAACTATGCCTGACACCTGGGTGTTACATCTCTGCAGTGTTGTGACTTGGCTGGCAAAGAGAGCTTGCTCCTTTGCAGAAGGCTGTGGTACAGCCAGCACTTGTGTGTTCATAGAATAGTCTAGTGGGCATGTTGAGTTTGGTTTTTTCTGCTGTCTCTGAAAGGCGAATGTAGGGGTTTCATTCCTTGTTAAATCTAAATGTGAAAGCCCTTGCTGACAGATTATTGAACTTGACAGCTGAGGATGCTGTCAAGCAGGTTTCTTGGTTATTGCAGGTTTCTTGGAGCACTTGGAGTAAGTCAGAATGGCAGAGTGAACCTCAGAGGTTCAGAACCAACTTATCTGTGAGCACTGTATGAAAGCATTTTCACTATATGAAAACATTTGCAAATGCTTGACAACAATTGCCTTTGCTCTAGTCCTTGTAAGAGAAAGTACAGGTTTCCGTTTGTACATGTAGTCTGTTATTTCTCCAGTGCATTGGTCTACTCCTGCTGACTAATATTGGTTGAATCACATTTCTTTGTTTTGCTGTTGTTGCAAACAACTGTGCAACTGCAAACAACTGTGTTGCAGTTTATGTTGCAACAAAAGTAGGTATTAAAAAAGGGCTTGATGCCATTCAGGATTCAGATGGTTAAGGCCCATTTCAACCAGTAGGTTTCTAGTGTCCAGTTATGTCAGGAAAAAGGGAAATAATAGAGGAAAGATGTTGAGATAGTATGGCAGCTGGTTGGCAGACTTCTCTCATACTCCTGATGCTCAGTCTTGAGCAGCACCAGGACATAGGCATGAGCTTTCAATGGTAAAGGAGGAAAGAGAGGTGGTGACAGCAAGACAGCATAGAGAGAAATGGATGAATAAGAAGGGAGAGAGCATTTCCATATGTATATATCTCAGAAGTGGCCACCAACCGCTGGGGTGACCATTGGTAAAAGGTATAGGGTTTGCTGGAAGCTTAAAATTGAAATGGTACAGTATCAGTAGTCTGCTAATCTGTTTTCTGTGAACAGCAGAGAACTCATAGCCTCTTAGAGCTGTACTCATTGCAGAGGGGAAAGAGAGTTTTGGTAGCACAGTGAGTGGACAGGCAATGTTTTATCCAGGTTTACATCTGCCTCATTGCCTGCCTTTTAATAATATACTTTTGAGTATATTGAGAATGGCCATCAGGTGAGGCAATGCATGCTTTAATCAGTTTGTCTCAAGAGGTAGGTTCTGAGATTCTGGGAAGAGGGTGTAATTTTATTTTTCACATTAAAGAGTAAAAAAATTGTGCAATGAAGTTGCATGGCTGTGTAACCATGTTTTCTTTTTTCCAGTGTATGACCCCCCCGCACAGCCCTGACTTTGTTGAGATATCAGCTGCTATGCTCCTCTCCTCACAAGTCACTTACTCCAAACCAAGGACTGTCATGGCAAATACAGCTGCCTGCTCAGTCACGTCAGCGACGGGTGCCACTCCCATAACCAAGTCATCTGTTATCAACATGGAGCGACATTGCAGTCAGAAGCCAGTGGCATTCGAATCCTTTGCCCCTCAGCCTTGCAGGGCCATGGCAACAAGTGTGATACGTCACACGGGTGATAGTTCTGCTTACCATCACATTCCTGCTGCGCAAGAGAAAACAAAGGGAACTTCAGGCTATAGCACTTCCAGAGACTGGTGTGGAGCAGATGACCGAAGACATTCCAGACTGCCACAGGACACGTGTGCTGCAGATGATTTAATTAACAAAACCTGTCCAGTACATCAGCCTTATGCACGTGACTCCAGTGATATTGTGACCAATAAAGGACAAATACCAGTCCGGCCCATTTCACCACAGACCCACTTACCAAAGAATTGTGAAAATGACTTGCAAAAAGGAGCTACCCCCGTGATACCTGCTCCCGTTTCAAGCCCCCAGGTTCTCTGTCAAATGATCCCTTTAAATGGACAAAGCAGTATGATCAATGCCTATGTCAAGCCTTCAGCTCCAACAGTCTCAACTCCTATGAAACCTATTTTACCGCAGACAGCCCCACTGTCTCAGCCTGTGCTCATGGGACATTCTGTGCCTCAGGGGACCGTCATGCTGGTTCTTCCACAGACTGCTGTCACACAGACACCACAGTGCCCGCAAACAGTAATGACTGTTGGGAACACCAAGTTACTGCCCCTTGCTCCTGCTCCTGTGTTCATAGCTTCTGGGCAAAGCTGTGCCCCCCAGATGGACTTTTCTAGACGGAGGAATTATGTTTGCAACTTCCCTGGGTGCAAGAAAACCTATTTCAAAAGCTCCCATCTCAAAGCCCACCTTCGCACCCACACTGGTGTGTACCACAGAGCAGGTTCTTTATTGCTCCAGCACCGGCTTGTGTTAGGGATCTAAAATGCACATTTTTTGGGGGGTGAGGGGGTGGGAAAGGGAAGAGGCAGGTGACCAGGGAACTTCTGCTCATCTCAGAGAAGGAAGGAATGTTCATTCTCTGTGAGCAAGCAAAACAAGACAATGTTCTGAGACCTCAGCTGACCTATAGTGTTAGTTGAATTTCACATGCTTTAGTTGGAGCGAAGCTTTGCCGTCTGTTTTTGTGTGTGTTTAGGTTTGAGTGGAATCCTGCCATCTGGACTAGATAGAAATGAATTGTGCAAGTCCTTTTTTCTGGGACATGGAGAAATCTGGTGCAAGCAAACCGTAGTACAGGTAGTTGCTCTTAATTGTTACACATGTAAAAGAAAAGAGGTAAAGTATGAAACTGCACATTTTTCCTATATTTTGGTAAATGGGAGTGCTTTGAGATCTTGGGCTACTGTGTTAAGAGGTAGAGCTGCTATAGGAACATAGCTGTTTATTTATTTGCAGAAAGCGAATTTTAAAGGTAAATGAAATTAATTGTAATTAACGTGAGCTGATTGGCTCCATAAAATATAGTCAGTGTGGAGTCAGTATATTTGTTTACTAATCCTTTTTCTAGCTATGAGACCCTGTTAAATTAAAACTAATGAGTTATTAGGGAGTATTTTTGATGTTTAGGGATAGGCGTAGTGGGAGATTAGTACAGAATAGCTCATTCAAAAGTTTGTCTAATTTTTGTATTCCTTGGCACTTTCCCTCCACCGTCCCTTTCCCCACAGACACTGTGGTTTATTGGATGTCAGCTTCTGTGGCAGGATTTGCATTAATTTGCCAGCTCATCTTTACATTTCCTTTGGAGAAAGAGCTTAAACCCCTATATGAAGCTGATAATCCTTGTAAACCAGAGCTCAGAGGTACAGTGATACTTCTACTTCTGGCTTGAGAGTTAAGTGCTGCAGGCTGCTCAATTAACCTGGCACTACGTGATAACAAGTGTCTTGCTTTGAGCCTAAGGTGCTGCTGATCACAGAACCACAGAATCACCTAGGTTGGAAGGGACCTTTTAAGATTATCTAGTCCGTAGGGAAGCTAGGTGTCCCCCGCTACCGGGATTAAGACTAGGATGTCTATGGGAGGTGAAGCACACGGACCCCTCACTGGCCAGTCCACATTACAGGACTGGGGGGCAGAGTAGTTCAGCTTTCTTTTCTCTGCACACTGAGTAGTTGGGTGACAGCATGTATACCAAACGTAGAAATCTACACTCAATATCTGAAATAAGAACAACACTTCTGTGGGGCTTCCTTTCTGCTGTATGCTTTTGTTCTGCTCTGGAGTGTTAGCATAAATCTGGGTCATGTGGTAGATGTTTATCTTGAGCTTTAAGGGGTTTGCTGGTGGTAGATCATGTTGTTTAGGATAGGTCTGATGTTAAACAGTCGCCCAGCGTGAGCAGAAGCTGATGTGGGCAGCCATCCTGACTGCTGTCATTCCTGGGCATGCAGAACTCCCTGGGGCTGTCTGTCGGACCTCTAGCTGTGTGGGGATGGCAGGACAGGTCCTTCCCAGCCAGGTAGCCCTGAACAGCAGGGCTCTGAGCCTCGCTTCCAGGCTTTCTGTTTGCCTGCTGCATTTGCTGATGCCGTGCACAGCTGCAGAGCTGGGGGTGACACTGGGGTGGGGGTAGAGGGTAACTTCTAGTTCAGTCAGTGGATAAGGTAGCTTTAAACCCAGTTTAAAGAAAAAGATGAAGGATCTTGGGTAACCGGGGTTTTGGATAATTGGAAAAAAATACTCTATTAAATAACATTTAAAGAGATATGAGGGACTAAGTAAAAATCATACCTGTGATTTTTTTTCCCTCGATCACAACTTGAGCTTAAGCTAATGTTGACTGCACACATGAGCAGTTCTGTGGGGTTGATCAGTTTTCACATATCAGGATTTGAGTTAGTCCTTTGCTAAAACTGTAATGCAGCTTCTCTCAAAAGTAACTTATGCTTCTTTTGTGCCCTGCAGGAGAAAAGCCTTTCAGCTGCAACTGGGAAGGCTGTGACAAGAAGTTTGCCCGCTCAGATGAACTGTCACGCCACCGTAGAACTCACACGGGAGAGAAGAAGTTTGCTTGTCCTGTGTGTGAGCGTCGCTTCATGCGCAGCGATCACTTGACAAAGCACACCCGCCGCCATATGACCACAAAGAAGATCCCCAGCTGGCAGACAGAGGTTGGCAAACTCAACAGAATTGCCACAGCAGAGAAACCGAAAAGCATCAGTGCTCTGAGCATGCTCATCCCCATGCCATCATCTGTCTGTCAGGGCTAGTGAGAGGAAACTCCTCTACAGACTTTCTGAAAACCAGGAAGAGCTCTGATGGTTGCAACAGAACTGGCAATGGCTTTCCCCTTCCTCCTTGTTTATGCATACTTTAGTTTCCCTTAGGTCCTCTGTTAATAATGCTGTGTGAGAAACCTGTCATATCTTTCCTCATCCCTTTCCTATTTGGTTTTTTTTTCTTTTTCAATCCTTGGGCAAATGCAATCACCAGCACTTCAGGAAAGCAGAACTCTTTGGAAATTATTTTGGCAATAGGTTAAAAAAGTCACTTGTAATGCTTGCTGTTAATATTTTGATGGACAGTAAAACAGGGTGATTTTTAATTTTTATACTAGTATTTTCTATACCAAATATATTTTGTATTTATTCATTTTGGTCTTGATGTGCAGGCAAATTACTTGACCTGCATTAGTAAGGGTGTGCAGTATGAGACCCAGAGTTTTGGAAATTCCTTTTCAATAAACCTACAGTATTGCAATTAGAGCATTTTGTAAACACATAGTATTTGATAAGTCAGAGTGGTTGGGTTTTTTACACTTGCAGATCCTGATTCTTCAATGGGCTGGTGCTGTTACGCCTTCCTTATGCAGGTGACACTGGAGGTTTGAGATGTAAGTGCGTCATTGTTTTTAAAACAAACCAAACAAGAATGGATTTCTCTCAGAAAAGAAGTGTTGAAATCCATAACATTTTATAAATTCATACCCTTTGCAAGTGGAAACCATTGTGACTTTTGGTAGAAGTTTGATGTAGTGGGCATTCCTGAGTCCACACTCCACCAGAGGAAAGTTTGTGGGAGCCAGACTTCTCTGATGGAGGTAGAAGCACAAACACTGTTTAGAAGCTTTGACACTAAAAATTATGCTTTAGTTTTCAGTCCTACTAAACCAGCGTATCAAAATCTACAGAAAAATGCAAATATGACAACCCATGAATAATTAGCTGGGTCTCTGTTTTGTTGGGTTTTTTTGAGTACAGAATAAATAGAAAATTAAGAGGGTTTTTTTTATGTATTGTGGATGCTTGTGCACCTTATAGGAAAATGTTCAAGGCTTTCATTTATCTGTATCAAAGCACCAGAGGAAGTACTAATTGTGTTTGACTTAAGAAATAGCCACTGTGCCAACTTGATGACGCTCTTCATGCGGCCTTATACTTCTCCTCAGTACTTTGTATGAAACCACCCTTTTCTATTAAATGAGATATTCTCCCTGGTGAATTGATTTTCTTTTACACTGAGTGTAAATGGGGCTAAGAAGTGGCATCAGTGGCTGCAGGAGTGCTGTGCTGTACTGGTGTGGTGTGAGCAATGAAAGTGCCAGTAGCACAATGGGACTGCCGGGTCTCAGTGGTGTGTACGTGTTGCCATGGAGCTGACAGTACAGCTGTTGTGCTGTCAGACACCAGGTGGTGGTTGCTGGGAAACGGTTCACCTGCAGAATGAACTAGTTCTGTAGTGTTTATTCATACTGGAATCTTCTCCCTTCAGTCACTCCCCCTTAGTTGAGCACCGAGGAGGACTTTTTTCCTGGATGTGTAAAAGGTGGATAACTAGCAATACACTCTTTTTGTTGTTGTGAAATCCTGGTCTTGCTTCTCTTTGGTGTGGGCAAAGCACAACTCTTGTTTATGTTAGTGCAGACTTGCTGATCTCGGCTCCCACTCCCCTAGAATCAGCAGAGACCCGTTTCAATTGAAAGCAGAGTAAGTTATTACTTTTACACTTAAGTCTGCAGTTATAATTCAGGATAGTAAGTTTTTGAACTGCAGTAAATTGGAGTGTTGTGCTCAGCGTGCTGAGGTCTTTGTGTCTGACCTGTGACGTGTCAGCACCCTGTTGGCTGGACATGGCTGCAGTCCTGCTCCCTGCAGGGTACCTGCTGCTGGGGTGTGTGTGTGCCCCTCGCTTTGTGCTCCCCCTCTTCCTGCCCACCTGAATGCTTGTGGGGCTGCTGTTCTCTGTTGGTACCCAGCTTTCCATATTCGTGTGCTGAAGAAAAAGATATTGCTGCTATTTTTTTTTTAATTTATTTTCCCTTTTTTATTTTTCCTCAGAAGTCCCTTTGTACAAGAAGTTTGACTTTTGGATGCCATTTTAGCACGCTTTTATCTGGGGGAAGAGTGTGCTGTCTCAGTCCAGAAGCCAATTTAGTATGTTGTTTCTTTTACAGACCATCCTCTTACGGTGTTTACCTGAGCAAAACAGTTTGGAGGCTTGTGTTGTGATTTAGTAAATTGTGCGTTATAGTTTGTTGCATCATAGAGGAGAGGCAATGGACTGGGGAATGCGGAGTTTCAAGATGCATGTGTCACGATCCAGGAAAGCGAGGGCTCCCTCTTTGTTGCCTGTAGCTTTCCCTGGGCTGGTTCCTCACAGCCTGCTCTTGCCAGCTGTGGATGGCCTCTGGCCACCCGTGTCCATGACCTGCTGGGTGTGTGTGAACAGCTGGGTGCCGTGGGCTGCGTCTGCTCTCTGTTCCTTCCAGCTGCATAAGGTTTATTCATGGAGTGAGCATGACCAGGGTAACCGCTCTCTTTGCACTTTACTGCCCGAACTATATTGTTCAGCCCTTTTATTTTGAGCCTATATTTTAAAGATATGGAATCACATTTTCGTACCTGTTTGTTTTAAATAAAAAGTATGCAATGTAACTGGTTTTAAATCATCGAAAAATGGTGAATTTTCAGATTTCATACATGTCCATTCCAGAACCGTGTAAATCCCTCTGGATTAGGTTATATATCTAGGAAGACCTTGGGGCTCACTAGTTGCAAAGGCAGGACTTTTTGGGTCTGGTTGTTAATTGGCCAGTACTTTTCCATTTATAATTTTACACACTGCTTCTTGTGTGTTGGTAGAACGTGTACAGCAGTGCTAGGGTTTGGGGTTTCTGCACCTGTCTGAAAACACGAGTCTGGGGGTTCGTAACTGTTCTGGCATGGCCTCCAGAAGCTATTGGCAAAAGGTCTGAGGGCTGCTCTGTTGGTGTTGTGAGCCGTGTATGGCACGCATGGTGAAAATAAAGAAGAGGTAAGAATTTGACTCAAAAGATGGCTATATTAGTCCTGCTTCTTCCCATTCCCGCGTACCTGCGCTCTGTCACCTCCAGGTCTCAGCTGGGAAAGAGGTGTCCAGCCACGGTGACAGCAGCAGCAAATGCTTTACATGTTTAAGCATCTCTGCTGTTTCTTTCCTTCTGACTGGTTCCCAAACTGCAGCATTGTTTATTTCTAGCTGGGTCACCTCTCAGTGGAGAGAGTGTGTAGTGCCACCAGCTTTTTGTCACAGCCTTCTGCTGCAAGGTGACTCAGACTCCACAGTCAGCCCTCAGAGAGCCATGACTCAAGGCTTTGTCCGCCGAAGGGCAGTGATTTTTGGAAGTGTGCGGAAGATGACAAGAGAAGATCCAGTGGCTGGTCCTGCTTCCCCCTCTGGAGAACCACTGGAAGGAAGGGCTTTACTGTGGGATCGATGCTCTGCCGGAGTAACACAAACTCTTTGGCCCCTGGGCTCTGCAGGTCTCCATAACACTTTTGAGTCCCAAGGTAGGGCATCTTCTCCTACCTCTCTGTTCCTGCTGCTGTTTTTCAAGGAAGACTTTTCTAAGCATCCAGTCATATCCTAAACAAGATGTAATTTTTTGGTATTGTCTCTGTCACTTCGCTTATGTGAAGCACAGCGGTGGATGTCATCTTTCTGCTCTTCTGTAGAACCGAGCTGAGTTCTGAGCTGCTGTGTGCAGCTAGGAAGTGCAGTCTGCTCATCCTGATGGGACCAGAGCCTGGGACAACCTCATCCTGGGAGAGAAAACGGCCTGCCTGTGAGGGAGCTTTGTTCTGCTGACACCGGCACCATGCAGCAAGAACTCTTTATCTTGCAGCTGTTTGAAATCCATGAAAAATAGGAATTTTCTAAAGAAAAAATGCACGTGTGCTCAAACATGTCCTTTGGTTTAATGCTGAATTTTGCCATTAGGCTAGCATTGCTTTCCCCCCTGTGGTTATACAGCCAAACCTTCAGTGTGGCGGCGACTTGCCTCGTCCTGCTCACAAACCAGCAAACTCTGGTCGGCTTGCAGTTAGGGTACTGGGAGAGTGGATCCATTCTGGGGCTGGGTGGGCAGAGGTGAGCTGTGCTGCCGGGTGGTTCCCCGCTCGTTGTGCTCCTCTGGCTCTAGGCTCCAGCTCAGGCTGACTCGCCATTTCCAGCTGTGAAAGCTGCATGTGCTCCATGTCCTGTGAATGATGAAGGTGGCACTTCATCTGTCACCTCTTGTGAGCCGAGTCCTGTCTCGGGACTGCATCTGACCCAAGTTCATCTGCTGGGGTAAATCTTCTAACTGGTTTTGAAGTTTAATCTGGAAGTCCAACTGCCTGTTTACCTTCTGTTTGGGTCTTGTAGCTTGAGGCGGGCTATGGCCAGGAAAAGGCAAACGTCTCCCATGCATTCAGAAAGAGTAAATCATGACTCAGAACCTGGCAACCTACAGACTAAGGAAATGTGGAGATGGATCAGGAGGAAGCCCCACAGCCTCAGACATGTCTGCTCGCAGTCCTGGTGGGGTTACCTTCCCCACAGCAAGTACGTTAGCACCCAGGCATTTTCTTTGCAGAATGCTTTCATCCTCTGTCAAATGCAGCCTGCCTTGTTTTCTGCCTTGGTCCTTGAGTGTAGGAGGAGGAAATGGGATGAGACTCACATCCTGATGTGTGCACGAGGCCATGGGTGCATCTTGCACATGCAGGAAACTCGAGGAAGCTGGATCATACCCTTTCCTGGGGGAGTTTTTCCTAGATAAGGGGAAACTTAGGTTTAACTTTCACCCTTGCAGCGCCTCTTGAGTTCAGAGTGGTTTCTGTTCTGTTGGTTATCGTTGTCCATCACCCTGTGCAAATAATTGCCGTGTCCAGAGTGTGTGTGTGTGTATATAAAATCCTGACCCTGTTGTGGATGTTCCACCTCTCCTGCCAAGTGCGGTGGTGGGCTCTGCCATGCTCATGTGGCACAACTCCAGGTCTGCACCTTGTCTGGGACAGTGGCTCCATTTCAGCTCCCCGGGTGTGTGTGTGTAGGAATACTTGGTCTGAAAGCTTGCTGAGGTTTGATCCTCTGAGGAAGGAGGCTGGGGAAGAGCATACCTGCAGTGGTGCCACCTTCCTTTCTCCTCTAGTATTGTAAAGGTGAGAAGATGACAGTAGAGCACTGAACATCATGCGTCAGGGAACTATTAACTGCTCTGCTCTCAGAGGACTTGGCAATGGGATGCTGGTAGATACACATTTGGGACCATCCTCGCGTATGCTGAGCAAAAGGACCAGCATTCAGGGTCCTAGAGGCAGAAGTGGCCTATAAATACCTCCTGCCCTGGGTAGCTGTGTTATGGTGACTGGCTGCTCTTCATTCTTTCCAGTCATCTCACCCGAGCACGGATGAAGTCACAGCTTTGTTTCCCCCACTCAAGCCTACCTACAGCTCCCAACTGAATTATTGAAGTGTGTAGAGATTTCACTGGATGATGACACACCAGGTAAAAGAAAACTCTTTTCCTAAAACTACTCCATCACTGATCTGTTCTCTTTGTTGCTCTTTGGGAGGGAGTTCTGACCACTTACTGGGCTACTGAAAAGGCAGAGATCTGCAAAAAGCAGCAGCACCTACTGCAGCGCTGTCAGAAAGAAAAAGCATCTACAAAGGAAAAAAAGGATTCAAAGCATTTGTTTGCACATGAAAAACCCGTATTTGAGTGAAACAGAGAGTCTGAGTAAGTGCACAAACTGGTTCTGTAGTTTCAGGTTCATTTGCTTTCTTTTTTAAGATCTTGGGTTGAGTAATTTAAAAAGTACAGCTTTAATGCTTTCACCACCAGAACCTTTCAGCTGGCATCTCCTTGCACAGCCAGGTAAGAAACCTCCTGAAGTCGTGGAAGTCGCTAAGCTCAGAAGTGGTGATTGCTCTTCAAGCATTACATGAAAAAATAACTCTCTCCGGTCCTCTCAGCAACTTGAGAGGTTCTGAAGTTCTACCTCACCTGAAAAGTAATAGAAGTTATGTGTAGGCAGCCAGCTCTCCTCTTTGGACTGGTGCAAAACATAGCATGTAGCATTTGTCATCGTTAGATGAATAATGTTAATACACATGGCTTTTTGCTGTTTTAGGATTATTGAGCATTAGCTCACAAGCCGTGCTCAGGTACCTTGTCTTACGCTGTGTCTATTGGAGAGGAGGATAGTTTCTAAATGATGAATAAGAGACTCTCCAGAACACTGCTTAAATCCAGCAGAACTGTTTTAGGGGCAGGAACACTGGAAAGCCAAATAATTTTTTATTTTATAAGTGGTTGTGATTTGATGATGATTACATACAATGAAAAGAAAATAAACTTTCAGATAATTCAGCCAGTGGGATGTCAGCATTCACTGCCTGAGGTGTGTCAAAGTGAATCTAGGTGCCTCTATAGGGCAATTGCCCTTTTTTTTGGGGGAGTGTCTCTTAAAATCAGTCGTGGCCTCAGGTACTTCTTCAATATGATTATTTATCTGCAAATAACCTAGTGCCCTATTCTCCCTGAGCAAAGGATGGATCTCAAGGAGGGTTACACTGGGACCAGGCAGCTGAACTGTGCAATCGTGTCTTCCAAGGTACCAACCCCACTGCCACCCCCCACTATTTTTAATGTGCTGCTGGGTGCAGGTTTGACACTGGTGGAGAAGCACAGTCCTTGAGGATGCCTGGGCAGACTGGGGAGCTGGCTGGGTACACCCTCTTCTGGGTGTATGGTGTATGGTATGAGAATAAGAGATGGTTGTGAGCTGGTCTGGCTCTATGCTCAGAGCACAGCACAGAGAAAACCTGCAAGACCATGGCAGAGTTTGAAGCCTCTCCTTGCACCCTAAAACTTCTTTCTCCCACATTTTCCCTGGTGCAGCAACTGTCCCAATTGCATGACTCCCTTCTGGACCTTCCTGTGGCTCCTCCTTTTCTCTCGATGATGCTGGAAAGGTTACCTGTGAAACCCATTGCAAACTTATTCCACGTACAGAAATGTACTTGTCCCTTTGCTATTTGATAAGCTAATTTTGTAAGGAAA
>BJBW01007064.1:32797-97120 GCA_004320125.1 Scolopax mira | reverse complement strand
TTTTTTTTTTTTAATTAGTCATAGAATCATAGAATGGTTGAGGTTGGAAGGGACCTTAAAGATCACCTAGTTCCAACCCCCCTGCTACGGGCAGGGACACATCCCACCAGACCAGGTTGCTCAAAGCCCCATCCAGCCTGACCTTGAACCCCTCCAGGGATGAGGCAGCCACAGCTTTTCTGGGCAACCTGTTCCAGTGTCTCACCACCCTCACTGTAAAGAATTTCTTCTTAATATCTAACATAAATCTCTCCTCTTTCAGTTTAAAACTGTTACCCCTCATCTTATTGCTGCAATCCCTGATAGAGTCCTTCCCCATCTCTCCTGTAGGTCCCCTGTAGCTACTGGAAGGGGGTATAAGGTCTTCCCAGAGCTTTCTCTTCTCTAGGCTGAACAATGCCAACTCTCTGCAAAATTGTTACAACTTAGGCTTTTGTTTAGAAGAGCCTGGAATAAGTGGTAGAGCTGTTACCTGGGTCATCCACCAAATGCAGCCTCAGAGAGAGAAACTCTGTGAGGGGTGGCTGGGCATGGGAAGAGGGACCCTTCAGGGTGGCAGAGACCTGGTCCCTGATGGTGTCACACCACAGGATGGAGCTGCTGGCTCTGCCCCATGTAGGCGTAACTCCTGTGGTGCTCTGCCGGTGTTGCAGCATGGTCTTCTGGCTTACTGCATCACTGGAAGTTGTCCAAAAAGGATCCTGACCTCATGATGGGGGAGCTGTGACTGAGCTCCTCAAAGCATCTTCCTGCGCAGGCCAAGGACTCTGGGGACCTCAGTGGAAGGAAGGTCCTGATCGAAAGGATGAAATCCAAATTGAAGGGAAACCTAAAACACTGCAGTGATTAAAACAAGCGTACAAAGTACTGTGGTCACCTATGGTGCTGGAGTCAGCAGGTCTCCCATGTTTTTTCTGCTCTCCACAGGCACATTCTGCTCACCCCAGTAGGTCTTTGAGAGTTGCTGAAAACTAATACAAGCTCTGGGAGATCTGGCCGCTGATGCTTGACATGCTGCAGAGAAACTGTGTTCCTGCCACAGCTCAGCAGCATTAACAGGTCTAAGAATGACATGTCCTGCCAAAAAATAAAGTGCTATCATTCAAAATTAGAATTTTTCAGGAAGATTGGAGAGTCCTTGCTTCAGAGGGCCCACCTGACTTTCCCCAAGCTATGCAAAGACATCTGCTCTCTTCTCTGGCTGTTTCTGGACCATCGAGGTATCATAAAATGGTTTGCCTTGGAAAGAATCTTGGAGATCACCTAGTTCCACCCTTCCCTGCTATGGGCAGAGCTACCTTCCACTATATCAGATTGCTTAAAGCTCCATTCAACCTAGTCTTGAACACCTCCAGGGACAGGGCATNNTGGGCAACCTGTTCCAGTGTCTCATCACCCTCACAGGAAAGAATTTCTTCCCTGTGACCAACCTAACTCTACCCTCTTTCAGTTTAAAACTGTTACCCCTTATCATATCAAAGCTGGCCTGCTGGGACCTCTTGCCTCCAAGCCTGTGTAGCTTTGCAGGAGGTTGTCTCCCTTTCTGCTGCCCATCTCTGCGGCTGCTGGCAGCTCCCGAGCCCTCAGGCAGCGTGCTGAGGGCCACCCTTGCTGAAAGGCCACCCTTGCTGAAGCTGCTGCAGGAAAGACCACTGGAGCCTAAGTACATATGCCATGGGTGCAATCTAGTGTCTGCCTCACAGCATCCCCTCTTGCCATCCTCCAAGGATGAGTTTTGCTTTGTCTCTGCCAGCACCGAAAGATGATTCTCTGTGTAAGCTAGAGAGCTTTTTTTTCAAACATATGATACCTTTTCTGAGGGCTACATAGAGTACAGATGCTTCTATTTCTGATTCACAGATATCAGGAATTACAAAGAAGTTAAAATACAGCATTTTGAGATGTGTCCTGCCATTTCCTCTTGGATTTATGCAGGCTTTGTGAAGATTTCATCTGATGTCTTTTATGCTACAGCTGAAGGCAGAAATAAGGTATTTTTCTACTTCTGATAATAAGCAGCTACTCTTAATATGTTAAGATGCAGGAAAAATAAAAGCAGAAACCCTAAACTACCAGGTTTCCCTGTCTGGAAGCGCTGAAAATATATGGTTTCCTTTGGAGAGTTGACTTTCTGTTTTACTTTGCAGTCAGCTAGTGGTAAAACGCTGTGATTTTTCTTCTGGGTTACCAACTGAGGACAACAGATACAGGGGAAGGCCAGGAGTGGGGACGTGCCTCCTTGATTTTTGCTGGAGGATCCATGACAAGGAGCTCCAGGTAGGATTCTGATGCTGGGGTCCCACCCTGAAGTGATTGTTACAAATCCTGTGCTTCCTGATGGGTCCCAGGAGCCATCCTGGGTGGGCTGTGAGTTCTGGGGTTACACTGCCAACGTACTGGGTGGTGGGCTCACTCCGCTTCTCATCTTACTTCCCATACTGGGGACCACACTCAAAGAGGAAGTGCCGAATTCAGGCCTGGACCCGAGGCTTGCACAGTGCAAGGAGTAACTTTGGCCTGGTTTAACAGGAACACAAATTTCATGCAGTGAGATCTTTGTCAAATGATCTCACTTTAAGTGAGATCTGATTCAAATGATATTGCTGTATTTTATTGTGTGCTAAAACAAAACAAGATCTTTCTTCAAAGCACCATGCCTCAACGCTCCTGGTATGATACTTCAATTCTAGAATGTCTTATTTTGTAAATACCATTGAGAAGTGAGCTCCAAATATTCACTCACAAAATGAATTGGTTCCTCTTCCAGTGGCACCGATCAGAAACCAGCAGTTGCTTTCTCCCCTGTGCTTCCCAAGCTGCCACGCTGCCTCTCACGCTCCACCTCCTCTCACCACCCGCCTCTCCCATGCGCTCTTGCTGTGCCAGGGGTTAGTTTGTTGGCAGCAGTTTTGCTCCAGCTGGGCTTCCAGGAACGTGATTGAAGGTCTGGTGGCATGGGGCTCCAGGGGGTTCAGCGGCAGTACTCTCGCTCGATGCTTGCCATGAGCTCCTCCTCTGAGTAATCATAGGATATTGCGGACTGTCCCAATGGTTTCTTGCTGTTGCTTTGTGGGCACCTGCCAGGGAAAGGGGCAAATTATTAATATAATGAGAGAGAATCAAGCTCTGAAAGGCACAAGATGACCTTTTTTTTTTTTGTGAATGGAAAGATCGAGCTGCATGTGGCATGCTGAGACACAGATACTGTGTCACGTCCAGTTCCCATACTCCCCAGGCACATTGCTTGCTGACATTTGCTATCACTTGGCATCTATTTTAATCTGTGAGTTTATTGCAGTACAGCCCTTACAATGCTCCAGATCACTGAACCACAGAATGGTTTGGGTTGGAAGGGACCTTAAAGATCATCTAGTCCCAACCCCCCTGCAAATGGGCAGGGACACCTCCCACCAGACCAGGCTGCTCAAAGCCCCATCCAGCCTGGCCTTGAACACCCCCAAGGATGGGGCACCCACAACTTCCCTGAGCAACCTGTTCCAGTGTCTCACCACCCTCATAGAGAAAAACTCCCAGAATTTTTGGTGAGTTAGCTTCAAGCCCCAGCTAAAGGACTGTATAGTCTTTATGCTAGTTGCTAGTTCTAATATTTTATGCAGAAAGAGATTTTTTGTTAGTAAAGGACTTGAGTTTCAACCCAAATATAGACACAGCTACCTCCAACTGTTCATAGGCTTTTATTTATGTTCGCATTATTCAGCACAACTCTCCCATGAATGGGAATTGATGTACAATTCAAAGGGATCTGGTATGGCTTTGTTTGGGATTATCAGAGGTGGTTTATGTTGGGTACAAGGGAAATCTGTTCCTACCTGCCTAAGGGAGAAGACTGAAAAGTCTTCTGCAAGCTTTGACTGCTGTTGCTCACACTACATAAATAAATAAGTTCACTTGATCTTGCCCTCCAGGACTGAAGAGAGGAGATGGAAGCTGACTTGTGAGCTCCTCCTTGACCTTGTAGAGAACTGGGAAATGAACAAGCCAGGCACTCAGGATAGTCATCTCTGGAAGCTGGGGCACGTGGCTCCATGAAATGGAGGTCATGGTGAGGTGCAGAGCTAAGTGGAGACTTGAATTGGTGAATCCAAACTGTAAAGTGCCATGCCATACCACGTCAAATAAGACTGGTGGGCTTAATTCATGACCATCCATTGGTGGAGAACAAAGAAGCACGAAAAAAACCCCCACATTTTGTATGGCAGTTGGTTGCCAAAGAGGAGAGATTTTTATACCCAATAGCGTGGCTTCAAATCTGTCTCAGACTTATGTAGCAGCTATTGACTTACCATTTCTCTAAGGATGAGATCTATCTCACCCTTTGTCTTGCAGCTGGGATAAATTTGGTGATTTAGCACCTTTAGTGAGAAAACAGAGGACCTATTTATTTGGTGAAATTACAGAAGCTGCCCCAATGCAGATAATTAAATGTAGAATCAGAATGGAAGAAAAGAGCTCTGAAATGCTTTTTTTCTATGGCAACTTTACCATATAGAGGAGGTGCTTTCATAAACTGCTCTCCTTGGGCAAGGGGCATCTGCAACGTTCCTCAAGCAGGCAGCAGCCAGTCTCCTGGCTCCTTGAGCGAAGGGCAGCAGTGGCACCCTCCCTCTGTTCTTATCTCTCCACGTCAGAGAGGTTTCAGCCCAGCTGCTCTGCCACGGCTGTGTTAGTGCTGTGCCCCCCTCTGCATCAGAAACAGTTTGATATTTTTCCTTGAGCCATCTGATGTCCAGCTGGTGTGGTAGCTGGGTCGGGAGGGTGTCCTACACTTATTTATGCTGCACCATGCCCTTGGTGTCAAATTCTACTGGCAACCAGTAGGTTTGGTAAAGTGGACTCTTCTGCTTAGTCCTTTTCTTCGTTTTCCTCCTCATGTGGGGCTGCAGACCATCTGAGCCCCACCACAGGAGGTGAGAGCTGGGGAGAAAGCTGAAAGTCCAAGAGCTTGAACCATAGACCAGCAGCTACAAAGCGAGAACTGGGAAAAGGAAATGCCAAAATCTGATTTAAGCACATGATTTAAATTCTGCACGTTGACAATCCTTAAACTAATTTTGTATTACATGATGAATTGGAGGCAGCGCTCTTGGCAATGTGCTTGTGTGCCCACAGAAGGGTCATTGTTTCTCTTAGCCCTTACATAATTTCCCACTGTTAATTATTTTTGATTCTTTGTCTTGCATGGTGACCTCCAAGCATGGGAGAAAAACTCCAGGTAAAACCAGAACTCATTAAAATATAGATGTGCTTTTAAAAAGCCAAAATCAAACCCCACTTACTGTGTTCATCCCAGGACTGAGAGGGATAGAGGGGGCTGGGTATATTTAAAGAGCAAAGGAAAAGCAAGTTGATGCTCATGTTTACTCTCTCTGGTTTTGTGGCAAAGTTCTCTATAATTTAATATGGGAAAATCTGAATTAAGTTTAAAAATGAGAGGTTCAATCTGGATAAAAGGAGAAACTTCTGCAACCCTGAGGACAGCAAGCAGAGGAACAGGCTGTGGTGCCACAGGCTCCATTCTCAGAAGTTTTCAAGATGTGGTGCAACAAAGCCTGGAGAGCTCTGCTGATCCAGCTTGGAGCAGGAGGCTGACTGGAGACCTCCTGAGACCCTCCGCACCTGAACCTTGATCGCAAAGGCATGGTGGTGCAGCTGTTTCTGCATTAAGTGAGAAGCTATGGCAGGGAAATCCCGAGTGTAGGATGTGGGCAGGACAGGAGCTGGTGGACCATGAACCTGCTCCTGCAGCTGCTCCAGCAGGAGACGGGGCCCCTTTCTGCCTTTGTCAACGTGCAGCCAGGGCTGTGGAACAGGGCTTGTGGTCACGTTGCATCCAGCTGAGAGGGCTGTTAGACTTTCCAATACGGAAAATAACTGGTCAGTATGTTAAGAGGGGAAAAATTTTCAAACCCCAGATGTTCTGAGGGAGGGAGGAACCTGGAAAGGAGTGATGATGAGAGGGAAAGAGCTTGTTGAGAAGTATATGAGAGTGGAATTTGCAACATGGTAGGACAGCAAAGAGAAAAAAAAGGCCAGTGCAATTCCATCAAGATCCCTGTGCAGACTTCTGGGTATCTCATTATAAAAAGTTATTAACACCTTGAAGAGAGTTTAGAAAGCAGAAATAAAAGGGATTTAAGCGGCTAGAGGAAAGAAATTTAGGACAGAGGAAAGCAAGAAATGGGCTAAAAGCCTCTCTGTGTTTAAAGATTAATAAGGGAAAAAGGAATTTTTTTTTCTTTTATGGAAAGATAATGAACTATGCAATAAGGAGACAGAAATGCAAAGGGCAAAAGTAGACCAGAAGAAAGCAAAAAACCACCTTTGAGCAAGACATTGGGGGTGGGGTGCCACGTCCCTGGTGTCCAGCAGCTGCCCGGTGAGGGGGGTTGCTTGTGGGCCCTGGTGACAGTACCCCTGCGGGGTGGCTAGGCTGACAAGCTCCTAGGTAGAAATGTGAATCATGTGGCTGAAAATTGGGTTGGGGTGAATCTAGGCCACTGTTTTTTATCGTTTTGCTGAGGATGGGAAAGTCCAGGGTTAATGATTAAAATGCCTTCTGCAAGACCTTGCAGCTGAAAAAATGGGTCAAAACAACACCCTGGTAGTTCTGCTGGTGACATGAGACTTGGCAGAGGTTATACGATCATTACGACATTCCTGGGCTGTGTCATCCCATCTGTGCTGGGCCAGAAGCTAGAGACCAGCTCACCAAAGAGTCACAGGGGGAAAGAGAGAGAACACAACACGATCAGGAATAGGCCTTCTGTGTTCCCATGCCCATCAAAGGTATTTATTAGGGTCTGGTGTAGATCCTTATGTGGTATCACACAGGAATATTTGCAGTACGGGAGGTGCACACCTACAGCATCTCTCTCGCGTGACTGCTCTCTTGGCAGACAGCATTAAATCTCCATATCTAGTTTTTTTCTCCCTACCTGACTTTTATTTCTTCTTTAATTGGCTTTGTGGGAATTTCTTCAGTCAGCAGCTAATTTTTGCTGCTTGTAACATGAGTATTTGTCTGGAATAATTCTAGCCGCAGAAGTGTGAAGGATGAGATACCTACACACATTAACACCTGTAACACAGCTGGATTTGATTTCTTTAGAGTGCGGTTTTTCCTGGACGCTGGACCATTTAAAAAATAAAAAAATGTTTGCATGCAGTTTCTTGCCAGCAATACCTGCAGATCACAGGGGTACAGGGCACTTCACGCATGGGCTGCACAAGGGGACTCTGCAGTGGGTACAGAGCAAAGGAAAATAAGCTCCTGCCCCATCATCCCAGATCAGAAAACAGATTCTGCTGCCTCAGCTCTTCCCTTTGTGTGTCCAAAAGGGAGGGAGAAGGAAAGCCCTGGCAGGGAGTCAGAGGCCAGCAAGAGCCTGGGGCTGGGGAGCTGGGTAGGGGACAGTGGCAGGGCTGGGAGCGCACCCCCCCCGGAGGAGACTGCTCAGTAGCCATTGTAGCCCAAAGTCCACAGAGGATGCTGGAGAGCCCACAGTCCTCTCAAGTGCCCTTACAAGCCTTGTTGTTGGGAAAGCTGGTGTTTTCGGAGCACTGGCAGGACCAGGAGGCTGGCCAGGCAAGCTCCCTGCCAGCTGGGAAGGAGGGGAGGAGGGAGGACTGCGGCTGGCGCCTGGTCTCTCATGTCAGGTTCACCAACACAGCTTGGTGTTAGTAGGTCACACAGCCCAATGGCCAGGATCTGCAGATTAATCTGCTCTTGAGCGCTGCAGGAGCAGAGCACGACAGTCAGAGAGAGCTCAACGTTGGAAAGAGTCACCCTTCAGTGTAAGGAGATGGTGCTTTAAGATGTTTTTTCAGGTCTTTTCATTTAACCTCATTTAACACATGCATCAAACTCCTCCCATCGCTCTGGGTGCAGGCAGACATGGGGGCACAGTCTGCTCGGTAGATTTTACTTGTGGAAGGATGATTCAGATTTCTTCTGTTTGATACCCAGAGCAGTAGGTCCCCATGGTTCCCCTGTCCCTGAGGGATGCTCATATCTCTAAGTGCTGTCACATGGGAGCAACTCATGGGTTTTCTCTTATGATTCCTGGGGAGCAAGGAGTTATTATCCTCCTTTTCCACACGCTGCAGAGCCCACAGATGAGCCCACAGCCTCTGGGTGAACCAGGGTCTGAGCTACTCATTGGAGCAATCCTCCTCAGCTTTTCACAGGCTCCTTCAAGGTACCTCTGTGACAGACAGACATCCTACCAAATTCTGCATTGTTCATGATCAGGATCATCTCTATGCTGTACTTGAGCTGGAGCCTGGTGCTTTCCAGGCAGCACAGCTCCAGGATTTCTTTTTAACTGGCAAACAAGTAGAGGATAGAATATTTAGGGTTATAAATGATGTGACACCATTCTCACCTCTTTTTTGCAAAGCAGGAGAAATACAAGCATAGTTTTCCCCTTTATGCTCCCTTTGTTCCAGCTGCTTTTCCCCCTGAAGACATAATCGAAGCAGAGGGTACTCACTGATGGCTGGCATTGTTGTTCTCTGGGCCTGGTGGGCTTCTGCTTGACAAGGCCTAGGAAAGAAGAAAGGTCACGTATTTCAGTTATAACACTTTAAAGCCAAGGGAGGTGATCCTTCCCCTTCACTCTGTTCTGGTGAGACCCCAGTACTGTGAACAGCTCTGGAGCCCTCAGCACAGGAAAGACATGGACCTGTTGGTTGGCCCATGGAAATGGTCAGTGCTGCAGCACCCCTCCTATAAGGGACAGGCTGAGAGACTTGGGGTTGTCCAGCCTGGAGAAAAGGCAGCTCTGGGGAGACCTTATAACAGCAAGCCTCATTTCAGTATATAAAGAGGACATATAATAAACCTGATAAGGAAGGAAGCTATGGCAACACGGATCCAATGATTTTTCACCTGACAAAGCTGTTCCCTGCAAGAACCCGTCTGGAGTGAAATATCCGCCTTCCTTACACTGGAAGCCCACAGGTTCCAATGGGACACAAGGAGGGCAACCAAAGCCAAATCTAACAGCATTTTGAATGGAAAGTTGATAGGGCCCTGTGTCTGTCTGAGCTTCCAGTTGGATCAGTAATTAAATGAATGCCCAGCAGCCAGATGCTACTGAGAAGACTATAACTTTTATCTTTTTCCACTTGTTCACTGTACTCTTATGAGGAAAGGGAGGAGGACAGGGACAAAGACTTGTGGCTTGGCACAAAAGCAGACCCATTCTTGCTTGCCGTTATTTTTTCTGAGCTGCAGTCCTGAAGCTGGTGAACCTCCTTCATACAAAATACCCTGAGCTTCATGATGACACTAACAGATGTTAAACACAGAACAAAAGTGAGGACTTGGCTTCCAGAAAACAGAAATGAAAAGTTGTTCCATCAGTGTGGAAAAGAGGAACAAATTTTTCTGTACAAGAAAGAAGGGAAGCAAAGGAACCAGGGGGAGGTGTGGAAAAGCTTGCAGTTCAGAGCCATCGACTATAGATCTGCAGTGTTTCTGCAGGGCTGGATGAGATCAAGCAATTCCTCAGTAAGATCATGTATCTGCTCTTGAAACAGCTCAAATCTGCGCTGCCTCGAGGTCCAGCAGTGCCCGGGACTGGTGTTGGTCAATGTGGGAGCTACCCCTCCAGAGGCAGCGCCGAACAGGGATGATGGCTTCGTGCAGTCTTGTGCTGATTTACATCAGTTGGTATTGGTCAGGCTTTCATGTGCCATCCCCTGGATAGAACTGTCCACCTGGGTGTCTGCTGTTAGTGCACAGCACCTGATTTAATTTGAGAGGAGACGTTTTCACTACAGTCCTTCCTTAGTTGCCTCACATCCAGATGGACAGAAATTGAGGTTTAAACACAGTGGTCTTGACTTTGACAGGTAGACACATGCTTGGCAGCAAACTGCTTCTTAGGTGGGCTTTGTGCTGTCATACTTAAGCAGGTGAGGTGGGGCTGCAGTAAAGACATCTTTCTCATGGAAGTCTACACTTCTTCCAGGTGAGCCCTAAGTATCTTCCATTTCTGCAGCTGGGAAATTACAAACTCAGTCTCCACAAAAGACATGTAACATCTTTTGATACCTGTCAGAAGGCACTCTGCTTGCTTTCCTTGCTCTTCAGCAGTGCTTTGGTTTCTCTGGAAGAGCCTGAACTGTTCTAGAAACAGCTATTGAGTCCAAGCAGAGATGAGGCTATGTGAGAAAGCTGATGGTGAGGGATGAAAGTTCCCTTCTGGGGACCTTAGCATCCTTTTGGATGTGCCAGGAGGGTGCCATGCTGAGCCCTTCTGGGAGTGCACCCCACAATACAGCCCCTCGGTCTCACCAACACCCACCAGTATACTGCTGCCACCCATTTCCATACAGCAGGCAAAGCACAACATTCACCCCCGTACAGGGAATACGGTTTTCCAGGAGTGCTTTGATGCTGCTCTTCCCACAGCCAGCACCAGGCTTCCACCACTGCTGGGCACAGGATGGGTTTGGATCAGTTTAGGGAGGGGTCGGAATTGTACAGTAGGTCGTCTTCTTTTCTTCCGTTGTGGATGACTCCTCCATATTACGAGCTGTACGTGTTGTGTGGGTGGAAGACAGAATTAATTAGTCATCAGGACAGAGCGGCTCTGGTTAGCAAAATCTGCTTCTCTGTGCAAAATCAGCTCCCACCCTTCTCTGAGGGATCTGTCAGCAGTGGCGCTTATTTCCCAAGAGCGTTGGGCATTGATGCAAGTAGATCCCTACCGATATTTAATCCCATGCATCAAGAAAAACTCAGGGGAAGGAAGCGAAAAACAAAAGGCACCTCCTTCCTCTGCCTTTCCGCTGCTGTCAGAGCCTCCGTGCTTCGGAAGCTGCTCCCGGTTCACCTGGGCGAGGGATGTGTGGCTTGGCGATGCCCGGTGACATCAGGTGCTGGGCAGGATGTGGAGCAGGGGCTGTCGCAGGCTCTGAGACGTAATAAAAACACAACCCCATCCAGCCCGTGTGGGATTGCTGTCATGTAGATGTTGGATAATTAGTATTGGCCCTTTATGTGGGTTGAGATGATGTGCACGTCATGACACCTTAATATTATAGGTTCCTATCCTGCAGCTAAGTGCAGCTAAGTGCAAATTGCTGGCCTGGTTGACCTGTGCTCTGTTAAGAGATAAATGAAATCAGCTTCTCCTTTCTGCAGCTTGCAGCCTTCTTTTTGTTACTCATCCAGACCACAGCATGTCTCCTTGTTTTCCACCCTGAGCCCAGTCTAGGCATCTCTGCTGTGCTACAACCCCCCACGTCATCACCTCCACCATGTTGTAAGGCTTGGATGCTAAGCTCTCCCAGCATGTAGTACATGGGTTTAACGTAACGAGATGGGAGATGCAGCTTTTTGACAGTCACTGCACACACAGCTCAGACATCCTTTATCTTAGGGCAGTGGCTCCTGGCAGCAAGGTGGAGTGGAGAGCTGGAAACAGAAGCTATTTGTCTCTGCTGCATCCATCAACCAGCACTCCCAGGGTGCAGCTGCCCCCCAACCTGCTGCAAGCTGTGGCTGGTGTTCCTGGTGTCCTGCTAGCCCTTCTCTCTGCCTCTGTCAGCTCCAGTGGCTCTGGATGAGATGGGTGAGAACATTTTCCCCTGGGACCCACGGGCTGACCTGGAGCTGTGCACCTCCAGGGGCTCTGAGCTGACCCCAGGCCACATTGAAACCACTCCACTACAGCTGGGTCTATTAACATCACATTGTCTCCAAAACTGTGTGACAAAACTCAGCTGCCTCTCGGGGACAGTCCCCATGCTGGCCACTGAACCATGTCCAAGAATTATTGTGGAGACTCCAAATTGGTTCTGGCCAAACCCATGACAGCTCAGCAGAGCAGACCATCATGGTCTGATGCCAGGCAGCTGCTATGGTACTACTTTACCAGTGCAGATATAGCCCTGAGATGCAGTATAGACTCTGAGTTGTCCCATCACGTACAGGGGAGCCTAAGGAGTGACTGAGCCACCTACAGCATCTACAGGAGAGCATGGTCCCCTGCTGGTGCTGGTCCACTGAGCTGTGGTTTCTTAGCTAGGCTTTTCTGCAGTGCCTCCTCCTTCCCTGCTTCTGCTGCTCTCAAATCCCTCTTCACAAACACCAGTGAACTGGAGCAGGGGACCAGTCTGAGCTGAAATGAAAATCTCCCCCTGGGAGGAGCGGATGATGTCAGCCAGTGTGTGTGTCAGATCCAGTTTGCAGCAGAGCTGCAGATGGCTGGGCTGGTGCAGCAGAAGGGCAGCACCCTCCAGCAACGCCAGAAAATGCTGTGGGTGGCTAAGTCAGGCATCACTGACAAAAACCAGCCTCTCATGAACCCACATCCAGGGTTATCACTGTGAAAAAAACCCACAATCCTGCTTACCTAATGTGTCAGCAGGTACCAAAGGGGACGTGTAACCCCAGCTGCATTCCAGGCAAAGCACTCCCAGCCTTGCCCCGATCTGCAGCAACATCCTCTGGCCATCGCAGGAATTAGGAACATGCGGTGGACGTAAAGGGCAGGGATGTGGGGAGTTCCCACGCTATTCCTCTCCCGACACCTAAAACACCAGCTCACAGCTACTCTGCGCATGCCCTCGGCTTCGTTTTCACGTCAGGAATTGGTTTCAGGGCAAAAGTGACCCATGCTCTGCTGAGTGATGTTGGGGGAAAAAATACCTAGTCATCAGTTTTCTGAATCCAGCTGCAACACAGATGTGCTGTGAGGGTGACAGTGGCTGAGGGGACAGCACAGCTCATTGCTTGCTGAGGTTTCAAGTGCTTTTAAGAAGACAAGGAAGATAAAATGAGAAGGAGACCTTTTGCTCAGCAACTGCTAGACCCACATCTGGAAATTAGCTGCAGAATTCAAAGAATCTGACTTTGGATTTTCCCTTAACTGGTTCCCTAGCCTAAGTTCAGAGTTCATGGAGTCCCAGAGGTTCATGTGGCTCCCTGCACCACTGTAGGAAAATGTCTTGATTCATTTTTGACCATTAATACAACCAGGAAGAAAATTAGCTGAAATTATTAGCTGAAATAAATTGCTAACAGCACTGAATTAGAAAGATCAAATTTCTGTTTGGGGAAGCATATTTTATCAAGAGTAGAAAAATAAACCTATCTGAGTTCCTGTAAGAAACTAATGGGGAGTAACATTAAATGTCCCCACAGAACCCCTCCATGTTTGCCACTGGGACCAGCCAGCCACAAGATGACGCTGCGCCACATCGATCTGCAGAAAGAACATCTATCTGGCTGAAAAAAAATTCAGGCAAAGCTTTGAAGACCTGGGTGATTTGAAAGTACATGATAGTCCCTCTAGAAGACGGTTAGTAGACCCTCAACCTGCGTAATTCCTGTGCTGCGGCCGGGGAGATGGGCTCATTGCAATCACACCCTGTCTACACTCAGGAGGAGTGACGGCGCCGTGGAAAAGGCTGCTAAAAGAGCAAGACTCTAACATCTCTGTGTGATTCTTTCATTTCAGGAAACCAATGGGGAAATGCCTGAGGCTTCAGCCTCTCCCCTGGTTTCCACCGAGAGCTGCCACCCAGCTCAGTGCTGTGGCAGCGTCTGCAAAACCACAAATACCTTTTCTGTGTTGAGCCAAGAAACGAGGAAAAAGCCTGTACAACCAAAGAGAGCTGAAGGCAAACCTGAAAATGTATGTTTGATGCTGATAAGGAGGTATTGGAGTCTCCTCCAAGCTGGGTTCAGGCTGGCCATCAGGATTTGGTTTCCAACCTGTTGCTGTGACATGCTTTGCCCCTTCTCGCTCCCAGGTGCTATCTGAAGGCAACAGCAGTGGCTCGAGCCTTTAAATGCAGCTGCATCCCTCTCCACCAGCCCTTGCCACCTGGCCTGACCTCCCATTGGTTCTGCCAGCTGGTTGCTGGGTGACCAAATGCACCAGAGTTCAGGGGGGAAGCACAATTCTGGGGCACATCATGCCCAGGAGAAACCCAGCCACGATGGCAGGGAGCCCCAGGGAGCCAAGTCCTGTTTGCAGGCAACCAACTCTCTTCCGGCCAGTGGCAAACCTCTCCTCTCCTCCAATGGGCCAGAATCTGCTCCTCCACAGGCTATTTGTCATCAGACTTTCCTACTGTAATATCTCCTCATTGCCTTTCCTTCACCTCCCTCACCTTTCCCCACCCTTTCTTCCCTGAAATTTCTTTTCCTGTTCTCCAGATTGGACCACTGAACAGGGCAAAGGAAGGAAGACACCACCATGAGACAGAAACTACAAATGACTGTCTGAGAAGCTGGCAAGACCGCGAGAAATTGCCCTCAACGTTTCTAGCAAGGAAGTGGTGATGCAACAAAGCTGGTATCGCTTTCCAGAAACCTCCTCCATGGCCTCTTGGGAAGGGTGGGACTGCAGTTTGCACAACGACCTAAAAGACTAAATTGCATCCAGTAAACAAGCAAAAATCGGTGCTGCAAACAGTTTCCTCCCTCCTTCTCTCAGGACAGTGACTTTTTAGGCTTCAAGGAGTCAGAACGGTTAAGCCTATGACTGCTGTCTCAACAGGACCACAGCCACCTCAGGTTCAGGGAAAGGAAGTGCAACCAAGACAAGCTTCAAGTTTGCCCTGAAAACATCTCAGACTTCTCTTGTATGTCTTTTGTATTTTTGAAAAACAATGGTAATTCTTTGCTGTATTTCTTGTATTTCAAGCAACCTGAGTGCAAGCCGAGATGTGAACTTCTTTCCCAAATAAGAGGGCACCAGCAAAAGGTGGACAAGGAGACATGCAAGGTGCTCAGCATCACCGTCACCTCCTGGGCGGCATAGCTGTGTGCTGACCCCACATGCCTGCTTCAGGCCGAGTTTTGAGGGCCCTAATGGACATTTCTGTGCTGCAAGGCTTGACAGTGCTCCCACCCTGGGTTTGCACCGAGTGTGACCATGACCCAGGCAGCTGTAGTGATGAAAGGGGTTCCTCACCATCATTTCTGCCAAAGGAGAAGGGAGCTGGGCACAGTGACGCCCTACACCACCTCGGGGGCCACAAATTCTTCATCCTTTCTGGTTTGCTTCTTGTCATTAGGTCACCAGTATCTACTGGCGTGGTGTACTCTTGCTCTACTGATTTTTGTAGCTAGGGGCAGCTCTGTTACCTTTCCGCTGTGATCACCCAGAACATACATCTCTTCAGAACAGACCTAAAATACCAATTTACGCACAGGAAAATTGATGACCAATATAATAATGATTTCAAAAGATCCAGTCACAATATTCAGATGTGGAGACAGAGGGCAAATGGATAAGAGCAGCCTCCATTCCTGTAAGTAAACATAAATGGGGGAAGCCAGGAGGACCCCTCCTAAACGAGAGTCATTTGGGGGAGAAAGTGGTGCTGGACTGAGCTCCCTTTCATACTGCAAGAGAGTTTGGAGTTAAAAGGGCAAAGAAAAAAAATATGGCAATAGAAAATCTACTTATTCTTTTTTTTTTTTTCAGTTTCCAAATCTTACTTTCTTTGAGGCTTTTCTTTACAACTCGTTTAAAAAAAAAAAAAAAAGTTTCTCATACTGAACTCTGCCAAATTTCCTAACGACAAAATTATTTTGTATTAAAGTTATCCTTACCCCATGGACATGCAGTTTGGCCATGGAAACAATACGCTTCTAAAGAGCAAAACTGAGACAGGCAAGCAGAAAGTTGTTGGTCCTAAATATTACTTTCTATTTTTAAATGTATTACTTTAGTCTGATGAATTCTGGGCATCTGCACGGAGCAGTGTTTAACAAACAGCACATGGCTTCCAAAGCTGAGCTAAGACGACTGAAGCTGGTGGCTTTTGGCCTCATCACCAGATGATATTAGATGCTGCTGTTACTTTTGGAGGGGGGGGGGGGGCGCGAAGATAAATCTCATCTTCCTCAGAGGCCAATCCATGATTTGTTAAATAGACTGGAAGACTTCTGTAGGAAGAGCAAGTCTGCAGATGCGGTGGATTGCCAAACATTGGCAGCTTTATGCTCACATTTTTAAGCTTCTGTTTACATGCCTGCCGCAGGGAAAAGTGCGAGCCGTGCTTCGTAACATCCAGCTATTTCCACACGGCAGGAAAATAAACTTTCGGTAGCACAGGGAGACTGCAGAAGGGGGTGGCCCTTTTCTCTTTTTTCCCCTTGCACCAGCGAGAGAACATGCACAGAGAGCGGCAGCCGGGATGGAGCGGGGTTTGCCAGCGGAGATAAAAAAGAATGTAACGCCTTTGACGCTGGGAGGAAGCCACGGCCGCAGCAGTGACCGCGGCTACGACAGGGCTCCCCAGGGGACGGGGGGTCCCGGGGAGGGTCCGGCCGGTCGCGGGGTCCCGTCCGGGTCCGGGGGCGGGCACTTACCGCCGGCTCGGGCGAGGACCAGCCGCCTCCTGCCGCTGCCTCCCCGCAGCCCCCGCCGTCCCGGGACAGGGGGATGATGCCGCCGCCGGCCGGGGCGGGCAGCCCCGCCGCCTTCTCGCGCTCGGGCAGCGCCGTCCGCAGCAGCTCCCGGTTCTCCGCCGCCGCCCCTCTGCCCGCCGACCCCACCGCGCCCCGCCGCCGGCTGCTGCCGCTGCCCATGGCTCCCGCCGGTGCCGCGGCCGAGGGGCCGAGCCGGCGCGGGGGGGGGGGGCGGGCGAGCAGCGCTCCCGGGCCCCGCTGCCTCTCCCGGCCGGGGTGGAGGCGGGCGCAGTCCTTGGCCGCTCCCCGGAGCCTGGCTCTCCCGAAACCCTTTTTTTTTATTTTTTCGGGGGTGGGATTTCCTCCCATCCCCCCTCCCCCCCTCACCCGGCAAGAAGTGCCCCAAAGGCCGAGGGAAGAGATGTGTGATGCAGGGAAGGGATGCATGGAGGTTTCTAACTATGCTTTTCTTAACCCAGGCTGCCTCCCTGCACTTAATCACAGAATCACAGAATCATTTCTGTTGGAAAAGACGCTTGGGACCATCGAGGCCAACCATCTACCCTACTCTACAAAGTTCTCCCCTACACCATATCCCCCAACACCACATCTAAATGACTCTTAACACACATACAAGGACGGTGACTCAACCACCTCCCTGGGCAGCCTATTCCTTCAAAAGCATCTCAAAAACTTTCAAACACAGCAGGTTATCTCAGGCCTTCCCAGACTCCTGTTCCTCAGATACATCTCCCGTAGCTGAGGGGATGTCATAGCCATCTTCAGGGACCGTGCAATCCAGGAACAGCAATCCTGGGCTAAACTCAAGCACACCTCACACAGATGTGTCTGGCAGACCTCTGGAGAATAACGCCACCCAGAAGATGTGATTTGGGGCAGGTTTTGGGCAGTTATGACAGTGTTCCTGGGCCAGAGAACTTTTCTGCCCTGGGAGTAACTAGCAAAAGGACAGGACTTTCAGGGAAGCCCCTGTGCAAAGGATGGGACAGCTGGTGTCATGGTTTCAACCGAAATCACCACAACCAGACTGAAAGATAGACCTCCCCCCGCCCCCCAAACGAGATGAGAGGAAGAGATAAGGAGATACAGAAGTTTAGAATGAACTACTACTACATTAATGAAGAATTAATATTAACATAGAAAAGAAGAAAATAATGGAATAGATACAATATATACAAAACCGTAATAAGCTCCCAGGGTGACAGTCCCGTCACTGGCAGGCACTGGGGAAGTCCCAGACTGGGACTCCCATCAGCGATGGATGGGAAGTGGATTCTAGCTCTGGAGTCAGGAACACAGGGATCGGGATCAAAGGCAGATGAGCAGACAGGGTCCTCTTTGGACGTTGGCCATTGCAGGGAGAGAAGAGTTGACCCTTTGATTCCTCACCTTTTGTACTGAGCATGGGGCAGATGGGATGGAATATCCCAGTTGGTCAGGTTTGGGTAACCTGTTCTGTCTGTTCCTCCCCACAGGTGTGACCCCTCTATGCTTTTCTGTTTCCAAGCCTCTAAGGGGCAAATAATGAAAACTGGCTGCCCTTGGTTGTTATAGCAATAAGTATAAACAAGGGCCTCTCTGCTCACCATCCCTTGGCATGTAGCACAAACATTGGCCTTATCACTCTGAGAACAAGCAGTTTTCTCCACAATATGCCATTAATTTCAGAGAGTTAGAGGAGGCCTATCTAAAAGGTAAAATTACAGAACACAAAACTGGTTCAGTTTTACTTCAAACTGGGACATCTGGGCTCCTCCATGGTCCGTTCCCACATCCAGAGTCACTCTGTTTCCTGGCAGTGGGTTGAGCCTGTGGAGCAGACCCCGGAGCTCCTGTCTGTCCTCACTTCTGAGAATGAAATATTTGTGCAATTGATGGACATTCTGGGAGGTATTGCTCAAATTAAAAAGTACTTATTAAAGACAAGGCTGTAATTTCCCCCCTGGGGGGAAGACCAGGTGGGCAACGTGGCTGTTTGATTGCCAGCCCCATCTGCAGCATGTGGGTGAGTGGGAGGGAGAGCAGGTCCCGCAGGGCTGCTGCTCCTCTCATTCCAGACCAGAGGCTGATAAAAGCAGGAGGGGCAGAGGTGTGACTCCTCTTTCTGCTCGTCATCAACAATTGTAATGATTGCATCTCCCAGTCATTCATTCTGCTGGTCCTTCCAAGCTAAAGCCCAAGAGTTTGTAATGGAGGGGCTAGAGGAGGGAAGGCAATGAGCTGTCAGATCATTGCCAGAAGGATGGGCTTATAAGAATGAGGAAGTGAGAGAGAAGATGCTTTGGATCTCAGGCAGGTCTTGGAGAAAGGAGAAAAAATGGTCCTGGTTGTTGAAGAGGAGATGACAGAGCTGAATGCAGAATTAAATAGCCCCAAACAGAATGCTCAACACATGAAATGGCTGAAGGATGCAAGGTGAGAATTGCCATAACTCTGCTCTGACCTGGTAGCACATGGTTTATGAAGACCTTCCTCTTGGCAAGGAGGCTGGGGCACTCTTGGTGGCCATGTGGTCATATTTACTGAGTGGTTAAAGGCAGCCTTGTCTCTCCCCATGCACTGGCACATCTCATGTACATTACTGTGGTGGGCTGTTCCAGCTGGAGGAGAAAAGAGGGACAGGAGAAGACTTTTGACCTTGGCCCTACTAACTACACTGAGGGAGTTCAGTCACAAGCTTTAACTCAAGCTGCTTCCTTGAGTTAAACCCAACCTACATCATTTCATCCTGGGAAAGAACATTCCTGTAGTTGTATTGCTTTTCGGATAAGATGTAAACATCTCTGAAAGCAGCAGAGGCAGCTGGGGCTTTGGACTGGGTGGGAGCAGAGGTGTCATCAGCCCCCCTGGGCTGTGGTGGGGTTGTGGGGGTTCGCTGGGACACGGGGCTCTGCTGCTTTTTCCTGGCACGTTTCCTCCGTCTGTGAGAGGTGGCATTTCTGAGCTCTCCCCAGTGTGACCAGTGCTTGGGCTCCTGGGGGGCTGCGGGTTGTGGTTCACCATGTGTGGCACGTCCCTCCCCAAGAGAAAAGGCTCTGCAGGCACTGGGGACAAAAAGTGTCCCCAACAAGAAGCGATCAAGCTCCTCCTCCTCCCTGCAAGCTGGCTCCAAAGGACTGGAGCCTCCTGGAAAGTTTCCTGGCTGCCCCCATGGAAACAGTTAATTCCAGGGCAGTCCCTCAGATTTGTTCGGAAGTGAAGCCGGCTCCACAAGCCAGCTGTCAAAACGAGCCAAGCGCCCTCTGTTTTGAAGCAGCTCGCTGCTGGAGCCAGGAAAGTTTGAGCAGCAGTGACCCCAAATGCTGCTGTGGTTTAGCAGTGACGCTGAAGGACTCTGAGACCATTCAGTGATATTTCCCTGCTGCAAAGACTTCAGGACTGCTGAGAGTTAAAGAGAAGGTTTTCCAAAAGCTAATGGCCCGATGAGCACATGACTTCTCCGGAAAATCAGTGAAAATCGGCTATCAGATTCCTTTTTATGATGGAATGGTGGCTTTTCACACTGTTTCCCAGCAGGGCCAGTGGATAATCTTTTGGCTGACCTTCAAGAGCCAGCGTAGGAAGTGTGTATTTCAAGTGCTGAGTGTGGCATGTGGGTCAATTTTGGATGGTGCCCAGCTGGTCCAGCAAGGAGCCAGGAGCCTTTGCATACAAAGTGCAGCGTTGGGAGAGCCAATGGCGCCAGCTCACGGCTTCTCCCAAGTCCTGTGGGAGCCTCGGAGCTCTTCTGGAGGACGATGCTGGAGTTGCATGGTAGGTGGCCTCTTCTGACTCCTTCTGTGCTGGCAGCCTCAACCTCTGCTCTGGGAAAGAAAAGGATGCATGCTGTATGTGAAAGGCTTCCTACCTATGTTAGACAGCACTCTTCAATCTTGGCAATCATTTCTTCTAATAAAAGAATTGATTATGGGTATGTATATGCGCATTCATACACACACATCTACACTTACACATATTAACACCCAAGTCTTGCCCAAACCATGACATTTATTTGAGGAACATGGGATTGTTTTCAGATTGCTGTTAGCCTTTGAAGCCATTAGCACTGGTTTGTCCTGCTGTGGTATTTGACTGTACTCCGAAGAGCAAAGGCCAAAGCGGAGTCGAGACATGCAACTGCCTGGGCAAAATGTGACTTTCAGATCTTATTTTCAGATTGCCCATTCCCTGAGTGTGAGAATACACCAGACCGACTCTGCCTCATTCCATGTCCCATCCTATTCCTAGACTGCAGGTAGGACCATTGCTTTTCTCTCTCCTGAAAGTCTTTCACCTTTGAAGGGACAGTGCACATGAAGAATTACAGACAGCTCCAGATGAGTTTCTTTTTCCTTGTCTTGTCCCCAGCCCCTGCAGGGGCCACTGCAGAATGGTTGGACAAACCTTATCCCATGCCTTGTCTCAGCCTCAAATTGAGACCCTGTAGTCCCAGATTTTCTCTTGATTGAAGCCAAGGGCTTGCTGCTCCCCTGTGATCCAGAGCTGGAGCTTTTTGCTTCCTCAGGTCTTTCCTCTTTGTCTCCAACCCCTGAAACAACACCCCTGGCCAGAGGATGGATCTTTGTGGCTTTAGACAGTGTGAGGACCAGTATGGCCCATCCATCTCATTCAGCAGCTTTAGTGTGAAAAGAGGATGGTGAGGATGAAGGACAGGCACCAACACACCCTCTGCCTTGCAGTCAAGGCATCTCCTGGCAGGAGCAACACCTTGGAGGGTCTCATCACCATCATTTGGGAGTGGGTGTTGTGGCCAAGCTGTATTCCTGTTCACCCCAGTGAGGCACAATGGGCAGCTATGGCACTACCAGTAGTTATTATGGGAGCACCAGAGAGCAAACACACGATGAGTTTGCTTGCTGGGTAAAATAACAGACTCCCTCTGATACAATAACCCAAACAGAACCTGGGGAGCTCTGTTTTTTCAGGCTTTTGTTCCCACCAGCAATTTTGCAGGCTCTTTGCAGTTAGTTCATTGAAGAAGCTGATTTTCGAACAATAAATATCACACCACACGTGTTTAGGATTTGTCTTTTTTTCCTGATACTTGCTTTATTTTCTGCAAGTCTTCAATAGAGATAATATGTTCCCTTGGCATAAGAGCTCTGGAAAGTTATGGGGTTTTTTTGGTGGTCGTCTATATTAACCACAAAAAGGATTAAAATTCAAAGTTAAAATACGTCATGTCAGAATGAATCTCTCCCTCTTGCTCACTGAATAAAAGAGTAATTTCTCCTGTGCTTTCCAGGCATCCTGATGTCCCCCTGCAGCGTGTCTACTTCCCTGGGATGTGGCATGGAGAGGTGTCACATCTTTGCTGTCCCCAACTGCGGCACAGACACTGGCCTACCACTACCTACCTGGACACTCCTGCCTGGCACCATGAGGACACGCTGGCAAGTTTGGAGCAAACTTGGAGATTTTGTTACTAGAAGTCCAGTGCATGTCCATTATAAGTTTGTTTAGATTTCAAAACAGCTTTTGCCACACTTTAAAAGCAGATAATAAGATTTGGTCTCCATGGAGCAAGCAGGAAAACCTTCATCTATCCCACTGCAAACTGCTGGACTGATGTTACCCTTCAGTGAACAGGTTTATTTATTAATCTGCCTTTCTAGCATTAACTTGTGTGTAGCAAAGGCAATGTGTACATTGCTGAAAGCACAGCCAGCCTCCATCACTGGGCTTTTCAAACCTTTTCTCAGGTGAAATCTTCACCTGGTTTTTCTACAGTTCTGACCCCAAAATCCTGCAAAACTTAGATATAAATCTGACAGTTCTTCAGGCCTTTGCTTTGATGCAGAGACCTCATGTCCTGTGAGCCTGAGCCATGTCCTGACCTCATGTGGTGTGGTGTGAAATACAGCATGTGGAAAAAGCTGGGCTTGAGAGCAGAGCACAGAGCCGGTGTTGTCTGCTTGGGGACCTAAAAGTGGGGTGGGGTGGGAGGTGGGAGCTACAAGCTGTCCAAAGAAGAATAACTGCAAGAGAGAAGCTGGTTGCCGGAGATCAGCACAGAGGTACCACAGCCTGGTGACATCTGTCCAGAGAGCAACAGGCAGCATCGCATCAAGGATTGCTTTTTGGTGCCCCTCACCAAGCAGAGCTACAGCAAATGTCTCTGGCCAGGCACGTCTCTCCTCTTACACCTCCACCTGTGGGTGGCCTAGAGCCCTGCAAATGAGGTGATGGGGCATCATGTAGTCACGTAAACTACGGTAACTGGAGACACTGTCAGCTTGCTGGCCTCCAGCCCCATGCCCCTTATTGCCACCAAGCTGGGACTCCTGTTATTAAATAAATATTCTGCTCTGCAGAGCTGGGGTCAGGGTCTGTTTGTGTGGGGAAGCCTGAGGGAGAGAGACCACCAAATACAGATGTAATTGAGCTGGTCCCACTTGCGTGGGGGGCGGAGGGGAAGCGGCTGAGGTTAATGCCTTACCAGCAAGCAGTAAAACTTACCTGTGGTATTCCAGCACACAGCTGAGTTATGGGAGCTGGCAGGGCTGTTCCCCCAGCAGCAGGGCCATGATAGCTGTGCCCTCTCTGTGCCCTCTGCCCACTTCAGACTTGAGCCAAGTCCATGTCTCACAGAGGAGCCAGGTTAAGAGTGTGCACTTGGGAAATGTCAGGTTTTATGGCTCAGGCCATGGAACAACCTGCTGAGTGGCTGTAATGGGATCCCGCCTGGTCCCTTCACGGTATATATGACCTATCCTGGTGCTGGCAAACCCGTGTCTCATAATGAGCCCCAGAGACGAGGCAGGTTTGTAACAGGGATCTCTGAAGCTGGCCCCTGATAGAGCCTACCCAGCTCCCGGTGGGGTGGAGGAGGCAGCGGAGCGGGGACCACCGAGCTGGGTGGCCTGAGGGAGAGGCAGGCCAGGAATTCCCAGGGCGTTATCTGGAAGGGGAGGTGAGAACCGTGTTGGATGTCTTGTGCTGGCAGTAACAGTAACAGCTGGCAGTAATCATGTGCTTTTACCTCGAGGGGAAGCCTTTGCATTCCTCTGGTTGAAAGAACAATTTTTGGTATTTCATGTTTGAAGAGACTAATGGCAGTGAGGTTTTCAAAAGCATTTTCTTTATAAGAAAATCAACCAATACAGCATGTAGCTAATGTACAATATACCTTTCAGCGTGTAGTTAATGATGTCAAGCTGTGCTCTTCCAGAAGGCAGTCCTGAGGCTTGGGAGCAGAGTGATTGGCGTTGCCTTCACTTCTGTGCTGCTGGGAACTTACAAAAGTGAAGGCGGAGAGCCAGGATTGCTCCCTTGATCTCCCCCAAAATATGCGTCACAGATCTAAGGCTTCGGCTCTTGTAAATTCAGTGACTGCACCTTCTTTGAGAGGCAAATCTGGGAACACAGAGTAGCTTGACTGGGATAGGAGATGGGCAAATCAGTACTGCTGGTAAGGAAGATTTTGTTTTTCCAGCTCATGGAGGAGCAGAGACCCCACAAAACTACAGTTCAGCTGAATCGCCACACAGTAACACAGAGTCATTTTAGATGCCCTAAAGATGTCCCACATGGAAGGGTCTCTAGTCCAGCCCCCTGCTCAGTGCAGGGCTAGCTAGATCAGGCTGCCTGGGAACTTGTCCAATTTTGAGTATCTCCAAATATGACCTCTTTGATGACCACCTTCATGGTAAAAAACAATTCTTTCCCTCATTCCAGTGTATGCCTGTTGCCTCTTGTCCTGTTGCCAAGCTCTTCTGAGAAAAGTTCTGGATATTGTGACTGATACCAGCCTATGTTTGGGCAATCAAATTCCACCTTGGGAGGCGATGGTGTATTGTTGTTAATGTGCTCGCAGCCTGTCTGTATGGGCAATAGGGCAACAGCACTGAAGCCTCATTTCCTGCACCAGGTCTCACCTAAATTTTTCTGGGACCCTGTACTGGATTTGCCAGGGTGGTATTGCATCAGCTGTAGGACGTAAACCTGTTGGGTCTTGGTGGCAAAGACCTTGCCACTGGGAGGAGGAAGAAACTGCTGTTCTTGGGACTTGGGAAAAATCTGGGCACTGTTTCCTCTGAATTCCCCCATTCATTTCACCCTCCCTCCTCCCATCTGCACATTCCCCTGGTGCTTGGCTCAGGCCAGCCCTGTACCACACTCCCTGCGGCTCCATCCTTCCCTTGGCCTCCACCAGACCCCAGGGAGAAAAGCTGCCCTTTGATAAGTAATCTCAAACAAAATTACAGGATTGGTCATATTATATACTCATTATCTTTAATCTCACTTGCAATTTTCTCCTACCATTATTCTGCTTTTCTAGAGGCCTAAACAGTTTATCACCATGATGCCAGGCATGACCTTAAGTGACGCTCTACGCCCTTGATTTCAAAACTCTCTGTACAATACCACCTGGACATCATCTCTGCAAAAATCCTTCCCTTTCTTCCTTTAGGGCTCTTCTCCCTGTTCAGCCAGCTCCAGGATGGTATGAAATATCAGCAACACTTCAGTAGTGCTTGCAGTCAAGTCTGGGTTTCCAACACACAGGGAGAGGTTCCCAGGAGTAGAAGATCAAGTGCCTCGTGTATTTGTAGGAATTAGTGCTCAAATGACATCTGACAGTGAAGAGAAGGAAGTGTGGTTTTGCCCAGGAGATATCAAAAATACATCTGCTGAGGGCTTTTAGTGAGCTTCATTAGCAGACCATATGGAAGCTCATTGTCACATCTGCTCTTTTGATCAGTTGCCTTGACCCCCAGAGAGACCAAAGCCGAGACATGGGGTCTGGGAAGCATTGCAGTGGAAGAGAGTTGCAGTTATAACTTGGGTCTCACAAAGAACAGCACAGCTTTGGACATGTCTCTTAATCACTTCTGAAAAATGTGTTGGTTTTATCCCAGAAGGCACCAAATCATTTATGTTTTCCTCTGCTCCTGTGTTAGTCACCTGAACCAGGCTTGTTTTCAACTAAGGTAAAACATATTTTTCCCTTTCTTTTTTTTTTTTTTTCTTTTAATAGTGGAGTAAATAGAGCTCACTACATCAGAGACAGTTAGTTAAAGCAGGTTGATTTAATGTCACTGAGTCATGAGCAAGCAAGTCAAGCTTTTGCCTACTACTGGCTTCTTCTGAGACATGTCAGGGCATCTATAAGAGCAGAGCACACTTATGTCGGAATAATAGGTTGCTTAATAACCAGGATTATTTTGCTGAGCTTTGTGAAATGCCCCTTATACAGATTGTGTATTAAAATCCCGGAGACATTCCTGTAGTGTGTGACACTAATTACTACAAGATGAAACTGTAAACACGTAGTTTCCCTGTGAAAACGTTGTGTAACTGTCAGTTAATTAAGCTTCCCTGCCCCTGTTGGGGTGGATGTGGTCACCTCTGCTCTGCAAAGGGCAAAACAAGGAGTGCAGAGATGGTTCGTTGGCTGGTAGAAATTCTTCCCACAGCCCCAGAAGAACACAGTGCATGATCTCATGATAATGTGGGTAGGTTTTGGGTTTGAAGTAAGCAAGGACTTATTTAATTAAAAGTTTTGTGTTCTTTGCTTTAAAACCCAGTTAAAGGCTGTAGAAGAGGCCACCTACACTTCCCTTGGCTGGCAACGCCTTGGCCTTAATCACTAGATAGCAAATTCTCACTTTACTGAGCTCCAGGTTGGTAGTTGTTGAGTGTCCACAGTGTTTCTGCAGGATCTCTCACTTAGATGTAATTGCAGAGTAATCGTGTCTTCTCTAAGTGCACATGGTTAATGGATTTAACTGTGAAGCTTTCTGTGTATGACCAAGCAGTGCCAAGGTGGTTTTTGTGCCGTCATGATATGGCTTCCCATAGAGCAGGGCTAGGACTTATTAACCACTGGCTCTCACAAATCAAGTGGTCTCAGTCTGCTGAAAGAATGAAAATGTGAGAAAAGTGGGCAGGCTGGGCAGGGCTGCACTATTTCTAGCAACACAGGGCTCCGTGTGAGAGTTGGAAAGGTGAGGATTTAATTGCCAAATGCTAATGGCGAAGCGGGCTGCAATTTTTTCCAAGTCTGAGTGCGCTGCAGAGATGAAAACGAGTACAGCTATTAGCACGTTAACCGTTGCTGTTTCATCTTCAGGATCTTGCTTGACACCTCGGTGTAATAAGGATAGAAATAATAAATTGCATGCTATAAAATCTCGTGTGTGGACTCACCATGTGCTGACGGTGGTGCATTTCACCAAGATGCAGTCTAATGCCATGCTGCTTTTAGCTGAGTCAGTCCACAGAACTGGCAAAAGCCTTTGCTCAGCAGTTGGCAGCGACTCAGAAGCTGTTTGGTCGGATGCAGCAGGTCTTCCTGGTCCCTTTTGATTCGAGGGGTCCTCCCCAAAAGATCTTTATCTTAGAGGAGGGGAGCTTCAGCCTGTTGTGGCAGTAGGTTCTGTTGACTTTTGAAAATGTCTTGAAATAATACAAAGGCTTTGGAAAACATGCAGCAAAAATCACTGGTGGTAGGTCTCTGGCCTTGGGGTGAGACAATTGAGTTTTGTTCTTCACTCTGCTGTTGAGCTGCTCTGCGACCAAATTTATCTTTCTTTCTTTCTTTCAGGTACATGCTTGGTGAGCTGTGCCCACTGAAGACATGGTTTGAGCTGTGCAGTTCTTGGTCACGCAGTGATCTGAGAAATGTCCACACCCTAATGCTGGGGCCTGGGGGATGCACTCGTGCTGAACCATGCTGCCCAAAGTACAGGCAGAATACACTAAGCACCAAGCCCTGTTGCCTGCCTGCTTCCATTCCTCCATGTCTGAGTGGTAATACCTCCTCCACCCATCTGATAGCGGCTTTCTCATCCCTGGGTTACTCTGTGGTGTGACCACCATGGTGTGCCCTGCCCCAGCATGGCAGCTGGGCACCTGAGCTAAGAGATACGCTTATAGCCTCAGACAGCCTCTGGCTGCTTTTTGCAGTGTTTCTAAACTCTCCATTGCAAGAGTAAACCAAATGAGGCCATAATCTGAATCATCTACCACCTCCTGAGATGGAGAAGTCCTAGACCAAGATCACAGGTTCATGCCAGGGAACACCACTGCATTCCTGCAGTGCTTTGCATGCCTCCACAGCAGGATTGTTTACAAACCCTGTAACCCATTAACACTGACTGCTTTAATATTGTACCAAAGTTTCCTTGATTCTGTTAGCTATAAGAATGATGCAATGACTTTCAGAGTGTGCTGCTGTTACAGGTGTCTCCTTAAATTGACATTTTCAGGCATCAGGGGAAAAAAGTCCCTTTTTAAGCTGGATTCAGTAAATTTTTATAAAGGAGAAGTAATCATACTGAAACAACGTCATGGGAACCTACACTGTTCTACAAACGCAGGTTGGTATTGACAGGTGTCTTAGTGATGATTTCTATTGCTTTTCATCTAGCTTTGTTTAAAAAATAGGAAGACAAAAGGAAGAGTCTAGCCTTTTAAAACAGTTATATGATGGTTCATTCCTTTTTGTTTTGAATATTGGCTATGGGCATCTGTAAGACAGTTCTTGCTCTCTTTGAGTCTAAATGTACTCAATTTGCCTTTTGACCCTTACAGACCCGAGTCTGCTGATAAATGCACGCAGGCCTGGAATTTGCACACACTGAGCAAAAGGGATCATAAAGAAGAACTGTTCACATTGAAGGGGGTAACTGTGGCAGCAGAGGTCTTCTTTGGGGAGAAGCAGCATATGATTTCTTTCTCTTTCTCGTTTGTTTAGCTTTTGATTTTTTGGGCTTTTTTAAAGCTTTTTTTTTTCACTGGTTCCAGAAGAACTTCCCATAAAGAGGTTATTTAAGTTTGAAATGAGCTTCTGTTAGCTCACTAGACAAAGCTTTCCCCCAGCTCTTCTTTAACACAGATTTGACTCAAGAGCAGGCTTTTGAAGGCATTTTAAATAGAGTAATAATCACCCTCCACCCTCCCCCTGGTGAATAAAACACAGTAATTTAACACTTAATGGAGACCAGTGATTAGAAACTTGTTTTTTCTAGCTCACTGCCCAAAGGCTAAGCTGGCTTCAGGTCCAAAAACCCCCCAACTTCACTATGGTTTTTTCTCTATCTAAACCCAAACTGTCAGGAGTCTTTTTATTTTTACAATGTTAAATGAAAATCAACCAAAAGTGGCTGTACACTGTTATAACAGATTAACTGTTTTGAGCAAACAGTGAGAAGCCATTTAAAAATATACTCATAAAATGTCACTGCTGGAAGGCTGTGGAAAGGAGATAACATAGAACAGGGAAATGTTTGCCCTATTTGGTGTTTCCTGTCACCTCAATACATGGCGATTTTTGTGAGCACCTCTCAAACAGTGAACATCCAAAGCGTGCTACCTTTTGGAGCCAGGAGTAGATCCCAGGGGTGCAGCCCCCAGTGCTTTAATCTCTGATATGACACAGTTCCAAACAGATGTACGTAGGAATTGGCTGCTGCTTCAGCCACGGCAGGCACTGAGGGAGGATGAAAACCTGACTGTGAAAGTGGTGAGTGTCTGTGTTTACAATCAGGAGGTGTCACTGATGCTCTGGGGTACCCAAGGGTGGCTGCCGACACAGAGCCTGGATCAGAGTCAGGAGCTCAAAAGAAGGGATGGAGAGCGATGTCCAGCTCAATGGCATCTCCTTTTGCACGGCTCTGCCCTCCCCACCAGGTTCTGGTCCCCTGGGAGTTAGCACCACCAGTGACTGCTTTTGTTGGGTGGTTTGGTTGTGGCCACCAGGTTTTGAAGGCTGTGTCCTCCTCTGCTTCTTGTAACCCCCCTGAGGACATTGCGGCTGCAGCCCAGGAAGCAGCAGGAGATGGAGAATCAGGCTTTCAGCTTCTAAGGTCCCTTGTCAGCTGAAGGGCTGTGGCAGAACCCCTGAAGGGATGGCCACCTTCTCTTTGTTGGGTGCAAAACCACCTCCTTTGGGACATGGCATCTGAGAAGTAGCTCAGAGGTCTGCAGCTGCTGGCTGCTCCCAGTGTGGGTTTTGGTGTGCGCTAGTTTTAGACTCTATCCTAAATTTAACTGGCTTAGAGTAATTAATAGCCATGTGTGTGTGAGGTACCAACATCTCAGGACAGCTGTGAAAGGCTTTCCAGTGATTGCAGGCAGGCTCTGTCTGAGTCCTGTGGTCCTTATTTGAACAAAGCCATCTCCATGAAATCAAAGGAAGAAGGCCAGTGTGTGGCTGAGGGCTTGCACCGGTGCTGCCCGGCTTTTGCAGGTTTGTGATGTCCCTCCCATGTCTGCATGCACACAGACGAACCTGCAAGTTCTAGTGAGGAATAAGGGTCTGAGATACCTGCTAGGAGATGTTGGTTCTCCAGACTCCCGCTAAGCTGGATATAACACCCCCATGTAGCAGTGATGGGCAGCTCTGTCCTCAGTGGGTTTATGGCACTTCTGCCACTTCAAGGAGGGAGAATGGGACAGAGAGTAAAATCCATCTCAGGAGTACCTGATGGGAGAGCTCTCTTGCCCTCAGGACGCTCTGCTGCACCAAGGTGGTTTTTTCCCCCTGTTGGTTTGAGGTTCTGCTGTTGTGAGAGGCTTTTCAAAGAGTCCTGAAAATGCTTCACAGCATTTTCTAGAGATGACCACATTCACTTCATTGCCTCTGGAAGTTAGCGATGCTTTGTTCCCAGCTCTCACCTCAACTTGCTGAGCTGTAGCTTGCAAGTCAACTGCTGAAATCTGGGCTCACTCCATGAAATTAGGATCAAAACACCCAGCTGACTCTGGAGGCTGAGTTAGGGCTGGTGGAGGGAGGTGTCAATGGCTGCACTGTGGTCTTCAAGGCCTGGACCATGGTCAAGGCAGGCACCCAAATGCTTTTTTGGGTGTGACTGCTCTTTACATTGTCAGATACTTGCATAAATGCCCGGCTGCTAAATATGTCTGTGTTTGCTGTATTTCTGTTCTGCCTCAGGGGAGCAGATGATAGCTGCTCACCTCTCTCTGTGGCAAATGGGAGCAGGGCCAGCTCAGCACCCCTGAGAGAGGTAATAAACTTCTCCTGAGTCGTGGTTGCTCCTCCTATGCTTGCCAGGCAATCTCAATGCAGCTTTCTTCTCAATTTAACAAAACTTTGCATGATTTGTGGCTGCAGCCAGTTGGGCCGACTTGAAAAACAAAGCATTTGGGGGCCCTCCAAAGTTATGGACTATGTTCTTCATGATCCCTCACTTCCCCTGGAGGTGAGGCACTGGAGAAGGTGCTGGCTTGATGCATTTTTGTGTGATGCAAATTGAAGATGTTTTTTTGAATGTTGAGCCAATTGACAAATAGTGTCTGAGAGGGGAGCTGGCAGCAGACTCCTGCCAACTGAGGTGGGCCCCGTGCCGAAGCCCACCATGCACGCTGCCGCGTAGGTGTACATCAGAGCTGCTGCCACTGCCATGACCCCAAGCTCTGCTTCCAGCAGCAGAGAGGAGACCTCTGAGTTGCCAAATACCTGGATGAGACAAGCCGATTCCCCCCTAGCACTGCAAGAAAGAACACACTGGACTGACACTGTATTTTGTTAGTGCTTCCATATTAGAGCAGCATGAGCACATCAGGAAAAGGCACGTTTTCCTCCCGGCAGTGGTGGGAGCAGGAAATGCTCAGCCAGAAGTTAATGTGTATTTTCCCGAATCACTAGGACTACTGTGAGACAAGGGCCTGCTCTTTGCTCTTATCTGACAAGGACCATCTATGTTAATATGCATTTATTTGTTTGGTGGTTAATTGTTTCCTTGTGATGGCAGGGACCTGCAAAACTGGTGATAGCCTTAATTTCTGCTGCTTTCTTCCTGTACAACATCTTTCTCTGGGCTTTGAAGTTATTGCTATAGATTATTTACAGGGTATCGAGAGGAACACAGCGCCTTGTTCTCCACATGTGCCAAGCAAATGGCTTTGAATATACGAGATGTAACCAGGCTCAGAGTGGGTGGTAAGTGCTGAGGTGTGGCATCATGGCAGGCCAGGACAGGGGTGGGATGGAAGGACCCTCAGCCTCAGCCATCCCATGGCCCATGTCCAACCTCTGGGACCTGTGAAGTGTGTGTGTCCCCATGCTTGCTCTGATCTCACTGATGCAGAACTCTTCTCCCTGGTGGTTCACTCTGGCTCACAGTATATGTTAGCTATATTACCAGTTTCTTCCTTTCCTTTGACTTCTTCTTATCTCCCACATAGCAATAAGTGCAATAACAGAGAATTGCTTGGTAATGAAGCTACTGATCCCCAGCCCTGCTCCCACATGTCACCTTGTCCCATAGACTCTCCCAGAACCTGCTGGCAGATGCTCACCTAGATGCTTTGTCAAGAACTGTCTGCAGTATTGCAGGTCACGATTATCAAATCATGAGGAAAATTAGGGTTAGGACTGCAGGGAAGACTCAAAACATGGCCAGAAGAGCAAAATCCTAGCAGTGGTCCTCTGTGAAGACAAAGAGTCAGGTTGGTATTGCATGAGGTGGAAAAGGCAGAGTTATCAGCAGAGGTTTCTGTTTGGTGTCTTAGTGTGACCTGAAATACTGCCTTCTCCCTCAGTAGCTGAAAATGGTGCTACCTGTGAAGGAACCCACTGAGGAACTCCAAACCACCATTTTTAAAAAAAACTACTAGTATTCAGATGTTCCATAGGGGAGGGGAAGGCTGCAACAGGAGCAGCTGTGCGGTGCCTGTTCACAGTTGGTGTGGCTGAAGACAACTCAACTCTGTTAGGAAGGCTTGCACCCCTTTTGGCCCCTTGGCTGGGAAAAGGGCAGAAGGTAGCATGGAGAGCCTGAGTACATGGGGGTGCGAATTTAACCCAGTGCTTATCTCCACCTTGGGTATTTCCTTTGCACGGTGTTTTGGTAATTGCTGGCACCAGATGGGGAGAGTGTGTTCTGCTCAGGGCCAGGGCAGCTGCTGGCAGGTCCTTGAGTTATTTTGGTATTATCTCTAAAAAAAAGGCATCAGGGCACATGAATTTCAGGGACACCAGAAGGAGGGAGGAAAGGAGCTTTTATAACCTGGGGCAAAATGCCTTTTTCTCTTGTCTCCAGGAGATGAAGGATTTTTAATTATTTGCTTTTCCTTGCTCTCTGTGCTACATAACTGGACACAGCCCTTACAAAACATGCCACAGGCTATGTAAATCTTCACTGGAGCTGTCTGCATGTGTTCATCCACATCCACGTTTTGCAGGCAAGCAGCCTGCAAAGCCACTAACACTGAGCTCTGGAGAGCTTTCTGGGACGACACTGCCTTAAGAGGGGCTTGGAATGATAAGCAGAAATGACATCTCTGGTTCTTGGGACTCTGTCTTTGGCCGCAGCGCTCCAGCTGAGATATTCAAGCCTGATGCTGACGTTGGTGCTACAGATGTTTGTGGGGACTCTGAGGGATCTGCAGCATCCTCTCCTGGGCAACATGGGGCAATGCAGGGGGTGTTTACCCATCTCCTCCCAAGGCCACCTGTGATCCACCCATCCACTTCTGCATGGGCAGAAACTGGGTGCCATGGAGGGGTGAAGGGTGACAGCCACCCCGGGCATCTTCCCCATGGCGGAGGAAGTTGGAGGCCTGTGAACTTTCCTGTCCCTGCCCAGTGACTCCCTGCTCTGGGGACAGGCATGGGGCAAATGCTCTCCCACCTACGCATCCCTGCAAGAGCGCTGGGAACCTCCTGGGGAACACTTGTCTTGGATGTATAATTTCAGAATGGTTTGGGTTGGAAGGGACCTTAAAGATCATCTATGGTTTGGGTTGGAAGGGACCTTAAAGATCATCTAGTTCCAATCCCTTTGGCATGGGCAGGGACACCTTCCACCAGACCAGATTGCTCAAAGCCCCATCCAGCCTGGCCTTGAACACCTCCAGGGATGGGGCAGCCACAGATTCTCTGGGCAACCTGTTCCAGTGTCTCACCACCTTCACAGTAAAGAACTTCTTCCTTTTGTCCAATCTAGACCTACCCTCTTTCAATTTAAAACCATTAGCTCTTGTCCAGTCACTACAGGCCCTGGTAAAAAGCCTCTCTCCATCTTTCTCATAAGCCCCCTTTAAATACAGAAAGGCTGCAATAAGGTCTCGCCGGACCCTTCTCCTCTCCAGGCTGAACAACCCCAACTCAGCCTGAGCTCATAGGAGAGTTGCTCCAGCCCTCTGTCTTATTGCTGCTCTTTCATTTCTGTTTTCTTATCCTGTGTCCAGGTGACTGAGTTTAAAAATGGTCTGAACCTGGGTTGTTTTGCTTGCTAAAAGAAATGCATGTGGTATCTGGGACCTGTGCTATTGCATGTGGGACCTGGAAGACCAAAATTCCTTCACCTGTCCATCCCCTTGGTCATTACCCTGGACTCTTCAGAGCCTTGAGCTGAGATTTAGAGCTGTGATTGCTGCCTGTATTCGCTGCCCTCTGGCAAAGTGTCGGATCCCTGTGTTGTGGTCTCTCCTATTCCTGTTCCTCACCTCATGTGCATCTGGTCCGATAACTCATATGAAACCTTGCTTCCCCTCCAGGCAGTGCCCAGAGACTGCCAAAAAGGATTATGGCTTTATTGGAACAGATTATGAAATCCAAACAGTACAGATCCTCTGCACCCTCTCTTCTCTCCCTCATGTAGCTTTCCTGCTCTGAGGTCTGTGCCTGCACTCATTAGCTTTGTAGATGAACATTTCTGAGCTCTGCAGAGAAGACATCACGGACAAGATAGTAGTTGTGGAGCAGTCTCATCCCTTTTTTATGATTGTGACCTCAGGAAACTATTTCAAGCCCAGGCTGTCATGTACCTGTGTCCTTATGGCATGGAGCTGGAGACATCAGGTCTTATGATCAGGGATGTGTACCTGGGATGTCAGGGCTACAGCCAAGGAGGGGATGTGTCATCTGTTGGGCAAGTGCCACCTTTCAAAGCTGCTTTTGTGCTGGGATATGCAATGAGATGGGAGCTCTGGGCTCCAGATTTGTGGAAATCATGGAAAATGAGGCTGTAAGAGACTGAGGGAGCCTTATTCTCAGTGGGACCAGCTCAGGTATGACCCCCAGGGCTGAGGTGGGGAAGGGGGCAGGATCCCAGGGGAAGTAGGGTGCAAATTGCTTTGTTGTGAGGAATTCATGTGGCAGCACTGGAGGAAAGGGAATAGATGGGAACTTAAAACTAACACTGAGAAATACCAGAAAAAAAATAGAAAAGAGATAGGGACAGCCACAGGGAAGGCAACTATTGTAAAAAGCTGTAGAGTGGATGCAATTCTGTAAGGCAGTGTAGGCAAAGAATGGTCATATAACACATTGCTGAATCCATCTGTAATTGATCTAGGATGCTTACACAGTGGAAGCTTTCCCAGCTCCCGCTAGGAAGGAAACACCAGTAGTAATTCAACTCCAGAAACGTATCTGTTAACAAAACAAAATAATCCCTCTTCCTCCTCAAGGACTGGTGTGGGAAAGGAGAAAAGGGTGGATCTGTTTGAGGGCTTCAGAAGGAAAAGAGTATGGGAAATGCTGTAGCCTGTAGAGTAATTATTAGTTTCTCGGCTTCACTGATTATACCAGAGGTCACTGAACCCCCAAATGGGAGATGTGGCAAAATGTGGTGGAGCAGGTACAGTGGGTCTCTGTTGGCTAAGAGATGTCACCTGTTTTATTTTTATTTCTTTTTGCTGAAGTTACATGCGATGAGCTTATTCTTCTGAAACAAAATGTCATCGATTGATTTATTGATGTTTTCATTGTTAAAACTTTATCTTGAAGAAATTTCCCCCCCTTTCTTAAGTAAGTTGGGTGTGCCAACAGGCACACCTGGAGAGAATTAAGCTCCTGGCATGCCCTTGAGCTTGCTGTGCAGTGAAAGAGCATCTTGATGGATGCCATACAAAAGGACTAATTAAATAAACTATCCTAATCCTTTTACACTCAGCAAAACTTGACAGTAACTGCTGAGCAAATCATAATGTGACTGAATTAAAACTGTCGTGTGAAGTCTTGAAATCATGATTGGGAATTGAGGAATCTACTGTGTCCCCAGGAAAGTTGTTTCAGTGCCTAATTACCAGTAATGAGAAATATTTCCTTTCTGAACCCCATGTTCTGGTTAGTGTTCAAAGATGTAAGATCCTATGTCTCTTTTTTGCTCATCGGTTGATTCCAGCAGCCCTTGGTCAGGATGTTTATCCTGATGTTGCTCCTCAGCTTTCTCTCAGTAGCACTGGGTAGGACAACTTTCTCCAGTGTCTTGCTCCAGGGCAGGCTTTTATGCCTCCAGTCTGCCTTGGGGCTGTCTTCTGAACTGCTCCCATGTGGTCAACACCTTTCATCCCTTTGCTGCTGGGACTGGGCACAGTGAATGCATTTGGTTTGAGATAATGACAACACATTTTGATATCCAGATGCGGGTCTGTCTCTCTCATATCAGGCGGCTTGACTTGGTTGCCTAAATATGGACATTGGTGCCATTTGAGAGGCTCCAGGAAGGCCAAATGTGTGGCTGGCAGGGGTGGCACAGGAGGTATGAAAGACCTTTAGAGATCAGAGAGGTCAGGCAGGATGCTTTAGGATGTCTCAAGTACCCTCAGTGCCTACACACCCCAACCCATGTGTAGTGAGACCTACCTTTGGGTGGTTGAAGCTTGAACTGAGTGTCCCCAGGGCTCCCCAGGGACATCTGGAGCAGAACAGGACCAAAATGATGTACTATCCCAAAAACAAGAGGCAGGATCCTTTCTTAGTCCTTTCAGGCCAGTCTTGATGAGGTGATTTCTTGGGGTAGGGATGCCAGCTTACACCAGAAAGTTTGGTGGTAGGAAGTGGCTGCTTTGTTGAAGATAATTTGTGACTTACAGGGAAAAAAATAAATCTCTGCTGGGGAATAAAAGGTCATTGGGAGCAGACAGAGCAGGAATGGGGGCTACCTAGGAGCCAGGACTTCCCTGCAGATGGGTATGGTTTGGGTGATAACCAAGCTGCCTGCCACTGATCTGGTTAAAAACAATTTGCAGTTTTGCCTTTGTCCCCTTGGTTATTGACTTTCATGGTTTGAGGCTGGTTTTCTATGAAACCATTCAGAAGTAGGGGGGTGGGGCTGGGGGGTCCTGGCTGCATTGCTAAGCTGGCAAGTTTGTTTTCTGGAGCAAGAAAGAAAGGGTAGCCCAGACCGCTTGGTGTGTGCAGTAGCAATGAGTGAGATGCATCAGAAACACTGCTGTGAAGGAGCTCTGCTCAATGTAAACAACATGAGCCTGCCCAGAAACCAGGGGCCTGGGGCTGCCTTCCTCCAAGTTTTGTATGAATAAGTGCTGAAGAATGCAACCCTGAGGAAAGTTCACTGCTCCTCCCTTACGACTGACAGGCTGCAAGAGCAGGAATGATCTGTAATTTTCCATGTGGGGCAAGAGATCAGCCACAGTCTCCATGATCAGAGCACAGGAGCTGAGATCAAAACCTGCTTGAGGCAAGCCACCAGTGGGCCAAAAGTCTTCCACTGGTGCCACTGCCTTCTGCTGCTACCAGAAAGTGACACCCTTCTAGAGGACATGTATGATGCAGTGTCAGGTCTTGCTACTCCAGCTCCACAATGTGCTCATAGATCCCAAGGAAGGCACCAAAACCAGTGGTACTTTTGTATATTGCTGACCACCATTGACCAGCAAGTGCAGCTGGTTTCAAAGCTTGATTTTTCCAGCTCTTGAAAGTCTTTTAATGCTGGTTCCTCTAGGTGGCACGTGTGGGACTGTGTCTGCAGGACTGTGCCCAGCTTTGCAAATAGCAAAGAAACATGTCCATTTACACCATTATAACCCCATACATGGTCATATGTTACCTGCAGACTTTGTCCCCAGAGTTGTAAATTGTGGGTAAGGACCTTGAATAGGTGAGAAACATGGTTTTAAAAAATTGAAGACTTTGTTTTTCAACAGCTGCTCATTACCTCCAGAGGCTGGTCATCAGGCAAGCAGGCTGCTAATGATGATGCTCTCAGCCCCACAAGTAAATGGGCTGCACTGGGGCATGCAATATTTAGCCAGAAACAAGATAATGATGACTTCTGTTCTGTTCTCGATTTTTCAGTGAAACAATCTGTTAAGGTCCCTTGTCCCAACAGGCAGGGTCTTGCATCTCAGTTTTTGCAGAGTCCTTCCTCAAGTAACAAACCCTCCAGTAAGTGGAGGGCAACCACCTCTAAACTTATTTGGAGGCAAATTATTTGGGTAAATTTTTTTGTTCAAACTATTGAAGTTTTAAGTCCTTAGGGCTTGGATTGGTTCTGGGGAGATGTAGAGCATCCTCCTCCTCGGCACAGCTAGGTAAGCATGTGAAGAAATGCTGAGGGCTATGTCCAAACTTGTTGGAGAAAGCGGTGGCCATGAGATCTTGGCCATGTCACCTTAGTGGTACTGGCTGATGGCCTCCTCCTGCTCACCTACCCCACCTCAGCTTATATTTAGAGTATTTAGATTTCCTTTTGCTGTATGTGGAACTCACACTTTCGGATTTGCATGCCTAAGCAAGGACCCTCCAGCAGATTTTTTGTACAGATATCTACCTGCATGACCAAACAATGAATTAGGAATTTGTCATTTTGCATGGATGAATACGGCTGGATGAGGCCATATAAACAAATCACCTCCCTCAAATCAGGGCAAAATCAGCAGCAAATGCTGTGTCCTCAGCTAGTGACGAGTCACGCCATGGAGTTATCCTCTCCAGTTTTCATCAGTTAGACCAGTCACTGCAGTGGTGGGAGGCAGCCAGCAAACTGGAGTCACTGTCTATCTGTCCTGTAGGCAATCTGTGTTAAAATGGAAGAAAATCAGTCCTCTGAGCAAGGAAGACCCTGCCCTGAGTGTTACCCAGTGCCGCCAGGTAGGTTAGCTGAGAGCCAAGGCAGTACCCATCATGATGAAGCAGACGTGTGGTGGAGACGTGAACTTTGGGGCCGCAAGCTGTGCCTTGACACCACAATGGCAGTGGGCTGTTGCTGAGCTCCACCTGAGCTGATGAGACATGCCAGGGCCTGGGTGGAGGTGGGTGCTAGGGTCTCTTCTGTGGCTGGGAGCCCGAGGTGGGCAGTCTGGAGGGGGACCTGTGTGGACAGCATGGTTGCACAACACCCCACACCTATCTCACCCCGGGCTGCTCTTACTTCCACTTTCTGACTGCCTAAATCCCTGTAAGCAAAGGTGTGAACTAATTTGAGGTTTGGGGTGTTGATTGTTCTTTTTTTTTTGTTTTTTTTTTGGGGTTATTTTAAATGCATAGTACTCCACTTTGGGCCAGAAGCCAGAAGAGCAGTGTCCTTTCACAGACCCAAACAGAGGGCACGTTGACAGATGACATCCCGTTGCAGATGACATCCAGATGATGTCTGATGCTGAGCGCTGGCACCTCAAAGCAGCCTGAGGCCTTGAACACAGTTCTGTCCAAGGAGCTGGCTTGAAAATGCTGGTCCCAAAATCATAGTCATAGAATGGTTAGGGACCTTAGAGGTCATCAAGTTCCAACCACCCTGCCTTGGGCAGGGACACCTCCCACCAGACCAGGTTGCTCAAGGCCCCATCCAGCCTGGTCTGGGGCATCCACAGCTTCTTTGGGTGACCTGTTCTAGTGTCTCACTACCCTCACAGGAAAGAATTTCTTCTTAGTATGTAATCTAAATCTCCCCTCTTTCAATTTAAAACCGTTACCCTTGTCCTGTCACTACACTTCCTGACAAAGAGTCCCTCTCTGGCTCTCCTGTAGGCTCCATTCAGATATTGGCAGGCTGTTATGAGGTCTCCCAGACTCTTCTCTGGGTTGCATGCAGTTGATGTGCAGTTGCTTCATGGAGGAGGATGTCAGTGAAGGAGTGAAGGTTCCTCACGCTGTCCTCTATGACACCAGTGGTAGATACATGGCTAAATGCTGTGCACAGCGTGTAGACCTTGGGGATGTGCCTCCAGGAACAAACGTGTTTGGGTTAAACTGCTGTAATAGGAAAATCCAGACTCATTCCCAAACATCATTTTGCTGCAACTATGGCAGCACAGAGGTGGGATGTGCTTCCTCGCAGGCCCTCTCTGTGCTCTCCCCAGCCATTGTCCCCAGGGCAAGGCTTTGATCCCCTGCCATGGGCTTCTAAGAAGAGTATCTGGAGCTGCAGTGATAGCACAGCCGTTGTGACATGCTGGCACTTGGCGGCAGCCCAGGGCTTGTGGGCTGGTGGCTTTGGGGTCTTTTATTGAGGTGGGAGGGGGAATGGCTTTGCCTGGAGTGGGGAGAGTGCTGCTGCAACTTTCTGCCAACCCCACAGCAGCTGTAGACCTAGCAGGAGATAATAGGAGATAACAGATAATAGCTCTACATGGGAGCTGGCGAGACTTTTAGAAGCTGCCTGGCATTCCTGCCCCTGGGAGCCACTTTCCTGGGACAGAGCAAGAACATGTCCATGCCTGTCCAGGCTGTCTAGTAGGATGGGATTTTGTGGTGCTTGCTCTCCTGGGATGGAGATGTATATTCAAATTTGTGTATTGGGATGTATATTTACATCCCAATGTTGGAAGGTCCCATGGAACAATTCCTGGATGGCCATGAACATGGCCAATTTATGCTGCAAGCCATGGCTTCTGCTGGACAGCTCAGACCCAAATTTGTGACCTTGACGGTGAACTGCTGAAATGAATAATCAACTTGAATTTACAGTGTCAGGAGTGACACCCGAGGGAGTACTCTTGTTTTTCTTCCAAATCTACTCATCATAGCTGTACATTTAACACAGTGTCATTATACAGTGGAAAGTGCAATACTGGCTCCCCTGAGGGGTCTGTCTTCTGCTGCCCTCCTGCCCTTCTTCCAGCCAAGTGCAGTGTGGTGCTGGGCCCTGTAACTCATTGTCCTGGTCCCTGGTAACAGTGACCACTGTCATTCAAGCTTCTGATGTCCTCAAAACTGCTTCATTCAAGCTCCTGATGTTCTCAAAACTGCTTCAGGGAAAACATCTTGGTTGACAGGAGTAGATCGTTTACGGAGTTGGATGAGGAGAACTATGTTCAAATAAGAGGAATTTAATCAATATAAAATAAACAATGTTTGGGTTTTTTTAAGAAGGTAAATGTTCACCTTTTCCTTTTCACACCTATGTTTTCTTTTTTCTTTTTTTTTTGTGTGTGTGCTATTTATTTAAGAGATGTGGGACCATCTCTTGATGTGATGCAGCATATCAAGCACTGTCTTCAAAGATTACAAGCTGGTCGGGAAATTGAAGAAGATACATTTCAGAGATACACACCATATGGATATCAAACATTTTCAAATATTATCAGCACTCTCGACCCCTCTGCAAAACGCCATCTAGTACTTGCTTGCCACTATGACTCAAAATTCTTTGGACAACAATGGGAGGAGAGAGTGTTTGTAGGAGCAACTGATTCAGCCGTGCCTTGTGCTATGATGTTGGAGCTGGCACATGCTCTGGATAACAGGCTCCAGTTAATCAAGGTAGTTGGCTTGTTTCATTTTGGTTTTGCAATGGTTGTGGGGTTTTTTTTTGTTTTAGCACTTAGGGCACTTCATGTTCTCTCCCACAGCCTGTGTGCTTGATTTTCTGATTGCTGTGCCTATAGTGAAACTCCCAATGACTTCAGGAAGAACAGAACAGAGATCTGTATCTACTGCTTTAGAGTACATTATCACATTAAAACTTCTTATGCAAAGGGTGGCTAGCTAAAAATTATCATAGGAGAGCTGGAGAGGGACTCTTTGTCAGGAAGTGCAGTGACAGGACAAGGGGTAATGGTTTTAAATTGGAAGAGGGAAGATTTAGATTAGACACCAGAAAGAAATTCTTTACAGTGAGGTTGGTGAGGCACTGGAACAGGTTGCCCCGGGAAGTCATGGATGCCCCATCCCTGGAAGTGTTCAAGGCCAGGCTGGATGGGACTTGGAGCAATCTGCTCTAGTGGGAGGTGTCCTTGCCCATGGCAGGGGGTTGGAACTCGATGATCTTTAAGGTCCCTCCCAACCCAAACCATTCTATGATTCTATGACCAGGAGGCAGTTTCTCCAGGCAGACAATTTTGTCTCCACATTCATGAAAGTGAACGAAATCCGTCTCCAAACTGCAGGAATCTGTGCTGAAAGTGGAAACGAATCGGCGGGCAGGAGGGGACCGGGAAAGAGAGGGGGAGAGTGACAGAGGGGACACGGGGACAGCATGGCATTTCCAAATCTCTGCCTTAAACCCAGATGGTGGCCGTTCCCGTGTCCGGAAACAAGATTTATACTTTCTCGAATCTTGTAAAACCAGATATGACAGCCCGGACCCGCCGCCAAATCCCTCCGCTCCCAACCCGCGCTTGCCACAGGCAGTGGAGGCTGGGGTCGTCGGTTCCCCCCGCCCCCTTTCCGCCCCCGCCGCCAAACTGAGTTCCGCGGCACCTCCGCGCTCTCTCACCTTTCCCTCTCGACCTTCCCACCGGGAGCTCCGCCGGCGCCAAATTAAGGGGCGGGGCTTTCCCCTCCACAATAGGAGGCAAGCTCAGCCAATGGGAGCGCGGGAACGGGAGGCGGCGGGCGGTGGCGGCGGGCCGGGCGGGCTGTGATTAGCCAGCCCTGCGTTCTGGCGCCAAGTTCGAAGGGCATATAAGGGGGCGGCGCCGTTGCTCCTGCCTCCCAGTCCCTCTCTTCCTGCTGCCGTTATCATTATGCTGTCCGCCCGCGCTCCGCTGGCCGCTCGCCCCGACCAGCCTCGCTTGTCGCCCGCCAAGGGCCTCTCGCCCATGAAGAGCCTGGCCCTGAGCGACAAGGAGAACACGGTGAGTATGTGTGCCCCGTCTCTCCCTCCCGGTCCCTAGCCCGGCAGCGCTCTCACCCTGTCCGCCCCTCACTCTATTTCTCCCTGCAGCCCCCCGCGCTCAGCAGCACCCGCGTCCTGGCCAGCAAGACGGCCCGCAAGATCTTCCAGGAGACCGACGGGAAGTCTGTGAGTGAGGAACGCCCCGGGCACCGCGTCCGCCCCTCTCCCCTTCCCCGTCCTGGTTCCCCCAGCCCCGCCTGCCCTGACCCCCGTGGCCATCTTGCCCCTCCGCCCTTCGGTGTTTCTCCCGCGTCCCTCTCCCTCACCCGCCTCCTTCCCTGGTTTCCCGCCAAAGCCCCCGTCAGCCGGTCCCGCCTCCGTGGCGAGGCCCGGCCTCAGCCGCTCTCCCGCCGCTGCAGGGGCCGCGGGGCGCGGAGCAGCAGGAGGAGGAGCCGCTGCTGCGGGAGAACCCCCGCCGCTTCGTCATCTTCCCCATCCAGTACCACGACATCTGGCAGATGTACAAGAAGGCCGAGGCCTCCTTCTGGACGGCGGAAGAGGTGAGGGGGCGGGCGGTGGGGCCGTCCAACGCCCGTCTTTTTGCAGTTACTGCATGGTGGGGGATGGAGTCAGGTGATCAAGGTCCAGAGGCCAGAGGAGGGCCACCAAGATGATCAGAGGGCTGGGGTACCTCTGCTATGAGTGCAGACTGAAAGAGCTGGGGTTCTTCAGCTGGGAAAGTTGTGGGAAGACCTTATAGCCCCTTCCACTACTTAAAGGGGGCTATGGGAGAGATGGGGAGGGACTTTTTATCAGGGATTGCAGCAATAAGATGAGGGGTAACAGTTTTAAACTGAAAGAGGAGAGATTTATGTTAGATATTAAGAAGAAATTCTTTACAGTGAGGGTGGTGAGACACTGGTATAGGTTGCCCAGAGAAGCTGTGGCTGCCCCATCCCTGGAGGGGTTCAAGGTCAGGCTGGATGGGGCTTTGAGCAACTTGGTCTGGTGGGAGGTGTCCCTGCCCATGGCAGGGGGGTTGGAACTAGATGATCTTTGATGTCTCTTCCAACCCAAGCCACTCTGATTCTTTTCACAATGTTTCAGGTGGACCTTTCCAAAGACCTCCAGCACTGGGAGTCCCTGAAGCCTGAGGAGAAGTACTTCATTTCTCATGTCCTTGCCTTCTTTGCTGCCAGTGATGGCATCGTCAATGAAAACTTGGTAAGTGTGTAGAAACAGTCCTGACTGCACATCTGGGATGCTTGCAGGCTGATGTGACTTGTTTGCTAGATTATATAATGATGCAGTGTTAAAACGTATAATTCTGTTTTGTGCTAAGTAGCAAATTGGGGTTGCATTTGCAGTCCCCAGGTTTGCCCATGCCCCATGGGACACTGAGTATTGCCTTATGGTGATACTTGGCTCGTTTAGAGCCCTTGTTCTGCTTCTCCCCTCTGTGCTCTGCTTCCTAATGAGGGATAAGTAAAACTAAGAAGCTTTCTCATTTTTCTTGGGACCTAAGTATAACCCTTGGCTCGGAGCAGTAAGGGGCTGCTGGTTTTTTTTTTACATTGCTGTTAATTCATGTCTGGAATTAATATGAAGAGGATTCTTTGGACTGAGCAAGAGCTGTTACATACAGTATCAATACCTCCAATCTGTGACTTTGTTATAAATGCCTTTACAAATACTCATTTATTTCCTCTAGGTGGAGCGGTTCAGTCAGGAAGTACAAATCACAGAAGCTCGCTGTTTCTATGGCTTCCAGATTGCCATGGAAAATATACATTCAGAAATGTACAGTCTTCTTATTGACACCTACATCAAAGATTCTAAAGAGAGGTTTGTATTGCCTGATGATGGAAGTGTGGAGATCTAAATGATGCATATCTGTCACTCTCTGACTTTGAGTTAATTTTAAGGTTTAAACTAGATTTATATAAAATATCACTGCTGCTTAAGAGCAGTTTTATTTCAGAATATATTTCTCCTCTAGAGTGTATGAGCAAGAACTTAAATTAGGAGTGAAACTTGAAATCACTTCATACTGAAATAAAGGAATGCAATTATGTGAAAGGTGGAGCAGTCAAATAAGGGGAATATATTAAATGACAGTAAGTGTTCATATAGAGGACCCCTGCACCTCGTAGAAAGCTTGGTAGGAATGTTTCTCTGAGAAAGAGACATTTTATTAAATTGTCATCTCTAAAACCCAGTGCATTTAGTTAACAGCCATAGTTAAAAAATTAACTTATGTAGCATGTGCTGCCCTTACTCACTTGACTGCTTTGCTTGAGGAGAAGAAAGCATGTGACATTTGCTGATAAGACATTTGGCTTTTGGTCTTAATTAAAAATAAAAACAAAGGGTACCATGTTCATAACAAGATGAATCAGTTCAAGAATGGTGGTGTAAAACTAAATGCAGGACTTTGAGGAGACCTGACTGAATTATTCTGATGGTGTCTTGTCAGACTGCCACCCTGTTAAATAAAATGTCATGTGGTACTGCAATGCTGTCTAGATGGATTTAATTACTGCGACTTTGTAGAAGGCTGACTATGTCACTTCTACTCTAAGATGCTGAGTTTGAGTAAGTTCTAGTAAGTTTGATTATGTGAGAGCTCTGGTGTCCTGCCACTGGGAAGAGGAGGCTGGTTGATCTGTAGTTTTGAAAGCCTTGTTCAAGCAAATCACTTGATGAAATAGTTCTCTTGATATTGTCATGGGAAATCATGTGAACGGTGTTGGTGTGATGGGTAGGTGATGAGAAGACAGTTGATCAGTAAAAATAGAGCTAGACTGCAAAATAATGAGAGGAATGAGACTTAATGATTGGAATGAAGGTGTAGAGCACTTGCAAGTGAACAAGACCATCTTGTTCAAGTAGTTGCGCTTATGTCCAATCCTAAAAAGTTTTATCGTTTTCAGGGAATTTCTTTTTAATGCTATTGAAACATTGCCATGTGTTAAAAAGAAGGCTGAATGGGCCATGTGCTGGATTGGGGACAAGAAAGCCACATATGGTGAGTACATCTATTAGTAGCAAAGTGAAATCCCTTGCCTAAAAAAGGCAGAGGAACTACCATTTCTCTGGACTTCACAGGGGATTATCGCTATCACAGGGGGAGTATATGCTCTCTGGTATAAGATACTGGTGTAATTCCAGAGATGATGAAAAATTTTCATCTTGCAAATGAGCTTCTGACAGGAATGTCTGTAAATTTGCTGGCAGTCTGGATAATCGTAGCTCGTGTGGCAATGTTTGTGTGCCTGGCTACAGGATCCCATGCAAATGGCTGTCACATACCCAGAGCTGAACTGTCTCCAGCGGGCATCTGCAGTCAGAGCCTGTAGCTTCTCTGCTTTACTGATTCTTGATGCCTCACCTCAAAGGTGAGATGAGATGGTACGCATCATTATTTCACCAGTATGAAAGCATTCTTCATGGCTAAGGTTCTTAATGTAATCAAAGATGAGCAGACACTGAGTAAAATCAGCTGCTAAAATGACTGTTCTCTTTCAGTGTGTAATCTTTGAAAAAGGATGGTATTGATAGTTAACCTGGGGGAAGGAGCCTTGGCTTCAGCTGCTTAGTAGCTACTCTAATTAGATTTTACTTCTCATGTTTGAAAGTTTTGCTTGCTGACTAGAAGCCTTTACTATAATAGTTTTTAAGGACAGGCTATAGCACACTTGAGCAGAAACTTCATCCTCCTCCTCGGACACAGTGTGCTGGTTTATTCACAGCTTCGGGGTATTAATCCTGTTAAGTCTTCTGTGCAATATAACCATCAATCTTGTCTTAACAGGAGAACGTGTGGTAGCTTTTGCAGCAGTGGAAGGAATCTTCTTTTCTGGCTCTTTTGCATCAATTTTTTGGCTGAAGAAAAGAGGATTAATGCCTGGCCTCACTTTTTCTAATGAACTCATCAGCAGAGACGAGGTATGAATCAGATTCTGGCAGTTAAGATGGTAATATACTGTAGTAGCTCAAAGTAATGATATTCAGTTGGAGCCTATATTTTAAAACAGGAGTATGTTTAGAAGCAGGCAGCATATAAAGCTAACTGAAGTGTGTAAACATGTGTCACTGTGGATCTTGCAGCAGAGAATGAATGAACTTAGTATTTTACTTCCTTTCAGGCAGTGTAAGGGAGTTAACTCTTGCACTCAGTATACCTTGCCATTGGGAAATGGTATTGGCTTGAACTTCCTTGTGACTCCTCCTGGTGAGGCAGAAAGTTGTCAGCAGGTAACACTGACCTGGCAAGTGCAAAGACAGGGCCTAGGTGTTGGGGTATTCGTTCTCTGCTGCTGATTTGAGTGGCTCTTTTAAATCAGTGTTCCTGAAATAATTTTTCTGCGGCTTCTTTCCAGGGCCTGCACTGTGATTTTGCCTGCCTCATGTTCAAGCACTTGATACACAAGCCATCAGAGGAAAGAGTAAAGGAAATCATCATGAACGCTGTTCTTATAGAGCAGGTAATTGTCTCCTGCTTTTTTAAGAACTTGATTGCAATTAAGCAGGAAAACTGGGGAGCTGGTGGGTATAAAATTAACCCAGGTGGTACAGAGTGAATGTCAGTTTCTGTACTTAAAGTGCTTCTGTTACCTGCAGGAATTCTTGACGGAGGCTCTGCCTGTGAATCTGATTGGCATGAACTGCACTTTAATGAAACAGTACATAGAGTTTGTAGCAGACCGGCTCATGTTGGAACTGGGTTTTAAAAAGGTAAAGCTCTAATACACCTAAAACTTTCATGGGAAAAGACAGTATTAAGTTTAATTTCCTCCAGAAACCCCAATACTAAATGTCTGCAGCAATATTGGTGTAACTTGTGAAACTGTTTAGCTTTCCTATTTGGACACCCCACTGAAGGATGAGCAATAGGATGAGTTATAAGCAACTATAGAGCAACTCTGAGAGTTGCTGTGGTTCCATCTACTGCGGATAAAAGACAGGAACAAACCCAGTAGAGAAGGCTTGGGGCAGAGATTTTTACTTACTACATTACACAGTAAGCTTGTTGATATTTCAGACTCCTTCCAGCTGATCTCTAATGCTGTCACATATTCAAGATGCAAGCACCTGTAGTGACTGTAGAATCACTTTTGCATTTCAGATATACAGAGTGGAGAATCCTTTTGACTTCATGGAAAACATCTCTCTGGAAGGCAAGACCAATTTCTTTGAGAAGCGAGTAGGTGAATACCAGAGGATGGGAGTCATGTCGAAGCCTGCAGACAACTCTTTCACTCTGGATGCAGAATTTTAAATGAACTGAGGCAATATGAGCTAATATATATGCTCCCGTCTTGACAGGGAAACATTAAATACACTGAGTCACAGTGTGACTTGATTCCTGTGCTAAAATCCCCCTCTTGAAAAGTGTGGTCATTTTGGTACATTTTAGGAGGCTAGTGTAGCTCCAGCAGTAAAAAAGTCCCTTTTTTATTAGACTTTGCCAATGGTATTAATTCATTAGAGTGTTTAGATGTGTCTCTTAACAATGTGTGCTACTGCATTTTGTGAAAGATAAGGGCATTTTCCTTCTGCAACACGGGAGGTTATGGGCAGTGACCACTGACTTCTGCTGTTCTCCCCACAAACAGAGGAACAGTTGGGAAACTCTAGTCATAAATTTGCTGAATACTCTGCAGAAAACTCTGGAGGCAAGTACAAGACCTCACTGCTTTCTTAGCAGGTTTTAAGTTTACCTTTTTTTATTATTGTTTTAATAGTTTGTATACAAACCTGGCACTTTAATGTTTAAAGAACTGTTTTGTAACACTCAACAATGGTAAAATGCAAGTCTAATTAGACTTTTTGAAACCGAACTTTCAATGACTTGTGCTTCTTTCTGGGTATGTAACTTAAAAAGGGTGCTGTGAATCAAACCTCAAGGTGTGCTGAGTTACAGGGGGACAATCACTTCCTTGGTACTACTCACCACGCTGTTCCTGATAAAGGCCAGGATGTTGTTGGCCATCTTGGCCACCTGGGCACACTGCTGGCTTGTAATAAGTTGGCTCCTTGATGGTCTCCAAGGTGTTATCCCAATGACCTAGCTCAGAGGCAGTTGCAAGCTCATGTAGACCTTGGCCAGGCAGCAGCAAACACCAAACCCTGCTTTGTTGGTGTTTAGCATCCTTCTGCAGCCTCATGCATGGCTCCACTGCCAGGGACTGCAATGCGTGGGCCTTGTGATCAGTGCTGGACAAAGCTTTCCTGCTTCCTTTCAGATGATGCTGCCTCATTACAATGAAAATATTTTGTCAAAATTCATCTCTGAAATAATCAACAAAATCCTGATGTGATTCAAAATTGAGATGAAGCATTTGACTTCAGCAGTGTTTCTTGTAGTGACCTTCTCACTCCCTTTGTGCTTTTTTATGTAATGCTTTTGTTTTGATGTGATCCAAGAGCTTTCAATAAGTGTATTAGTGTCAGTGCTTCAGAACAGATCTCCATCCTCCCAGCCCTGGATCTCTGCTCTGGGAGGCATTGAAATGTGTTTTCCCGACTCGGAACACAAACAGGAGTCTCAAGTTGCCACCTGCTTTAGTTTAACCTTGGCTTGTAGCAGAGAACATGCTAACAGCTGGATTTCCATAAACCTCTGTCTCTCCTTGGTATTGAATTTGAATGATTTATCACTTTGAATTTTTTTTCAGGGTGTTCTTAACATGACCCCCTGAAATAAAGCCCCAAACCCCTACATTTCCCTGCTTTAAAAGTTAATGTTGAGCAGACAGCAGTGAATTGGCACTGAAGCTGTGGAGCAACAAGTAATTGTTAGATGAATGCAAGAGGCAGGGAATGCACTAGAAACGAGCTTTTTCACCACACAGAAATGTTAGTTGGGCCAACTGTCCTGGCTGTAAATTTCTGTGATGCCATTTAAATGCAATCTCAGCTATAAGGAGGGGCGAAATGTAATTTGCTCCTAAAAGGAATAGAAATATTGTATATTGGATTCTGTAATAACTTTAAGCAGAACAGCCTGTAGCTTTATAGCTTTTATTGAAGTCTTAGTAATAACTGCTGTTTCAATTACTGCTTCTGAAAATTGTGTCTCGTTCTATTGATATAACTATTACAATTGCTCTTAATAATACTGTAAATTTGTGCAGATATACAGACTTTGGAAAAGTTACTCTGATCTGGGTTTATTTCCATGTGTGAACTAACACTGACAAACATTGGGTAACTTAACAGGATTATTTTTTAATACACATTTCCATAAAATGGTTATCCCTTATCAAATTGAAAAGCTATTTACTGTGCTAAGTAAGCGAATTTTATGGTAAGTCCTTAATCTTGCTACCTTTCCATTATTTAGCTGAGATACTGCATTTCCCACTACTAAATCCCCAGGATTATATATGAAATAGTAGAATGGCTGGGTTGCATTTAAATTAATTAAAGCAAAAATGTTTCAAATAAAATGTTAAGTATTGCTGTGTAGATACTCAAGAAGCAGATGCAATTTCATCACTTATATGCCCAAATAACTCATGCAAAACCAGATTGAGACACATTTAAATAGGCATATACACTCAAGCATTGCTCTTCAGGCTCCTCAGGGGGGAGGTGAATTTTGTGTGGTTTAGGGAAAATTGTTCCTGTTGGAGTTGTTTTGCCTGAAGGAGCCATTGAGGAATGGGCTTTCCAAAAATGATCTTCATTGTGTCAAGGGTGCTGCTGTGCCCCTTGGGATGGCACATCTGGTTCTGGAGGAGGTCTGCAGACATACGGGTGCTCCATCCCTTCCTCTTGCCTGTGGGCACATGGCTTCTCTCAGCTTAAACCTCACGTCTCCTCGAGTTAGGTTTCTGCCACAGCAGTTAATCTAGAAGCTTATTGGAGTAATTTGTGCTGAATCACATGCTACCTTATTGCACGCACTACATCTGGCTGTCACCAGGGGGCTCCTTGGTAGAGAAAGCAACAGCTGCTCTGGCAAGTTCAGGTGACAGGCTCTTCATGAAGTGCTAGGTGACTGTCACATCTGGGACCACAGCTGGGATGCTGGGGCTCTCCCTCCCTATGGCAATGTAAGTGTGGTCAGTATTCATTTGCTTACTGAGTGCAAGGCGAGAAGTCCTGCCCTCCATGAGATTTTGTAGCAGTCTGTCTCCTTCCAGCCGTTCCAGGCTGACAGGTTTTTTTGGGGGGAGCTGCCTGTTCTGCAGCTTGGCCCCACCTTGATTACTGTGGTTGGTTCTGGGCCCCTTATCTCAAAAAAGACATTGAGGTGCTGGAGTGGGTCCAGAGAAGGGCAATGAAGCTGGTGAGGGGCCTGGAGCACAAGTCTTATGAGAAGCGGCTGAGGGAGCTGGGGTTGTTCAGTCTGGAGAAAAGGAGGCTGAGAGGAGACCTTATCACTCTCTACAGCTACCTAAAAGGAGGGTGTAGGGAGGCGGGGGTCAGTCTCTTCTCCCAAGCCTTGGGTGACAGTACAAGAGGAGATGGTCTCAAGTTGCGCCAGGGTAGGTTCAGGTTGGGTATTAGGAAAAATCTCTTCACTGAAAGGATTATCAAGCATTGGAATGGGCTGCCCAGGGAAGTAGTTGAGGCACCATCCCTGGAGGTGTTCAAAAGACGAGTTGACATGGTGCTGGGGGACATGGTTTAGTGATATTTTTGTTTGTTTGTTTTTGTTTTGTCAGAGTTAGGTTGATGGTAGGACTGAATGATCTTGAAGGTCCCTTACAACCTAGATGATTCTATGGGTGCTTTTCATGTCACCTCCCAGACATGGGACCACATGAAAGTGCATCATATGTACTTAATTCCCCTGGCAACACAACAGCTGAGGATGGAGATGGTTTTCTAGTACATATGCCATGTGTTTTAGGGAGTGTCAGAACTCTGTTAGTACTCTCTTACACCCGCTGCTCTGGGTGTCCTTTCTGGGCTGCAATGAGCTCTTTTTTAGGATGCCAGGACTGTAGCAAACAAGCTGTATAGCTGCTGCTGTAGAGAAGGACTTCTCAGGATGCAGCCACAAGCACCCTCAGCAGGGAGAGATCCTAGTGTCTGTTAATCTTGATTTTTTCCCTCAGGAATCAGGGTCATGTCTCTCCTTCCAGCCTTCAGAAAAACAATCCAAGCAGAAAGGTGAATTTAATGGGGTGGTTGGGAGGGTGTGATGATGAGAGAGCAGAGAAGAGTTCTTCATTTTATCCTGCAAATCCTCTAATTGGGGTTGGTTCTCAGCTCAGGGCAATGTCAGTCCAGGAATAATTTATATCAGGTGCAATCACGGAGTGAATTGAGGATGAAGTGTCAAAGGTGGGTTTAGTTGGTCTGAACATTACTGCATGCCTTCCCTCTGCTGCTGAACAAAGCACAAGCTGATATTTAACCCAGGTGAAAGGTGATTCTTGTTTCCAGTGGCTTCACCTGAAGGGTTTTCTTGCTGAGAAAACCATGTATCGCTGTGCTGTTAGTTCATTTAAAATGTACCATGCTATAAACTGAGATGTCATGTCTTCTGAACAACTGCAGGGGGTTCCCTACGATGCTGTTACCCAGGCGGCTTGGAGGACCAAGCTTGTGTTCATAAAGGTGCTGGCATGGGGTGATGCTGGAGATGTGGCTGTTGTCAAGGGATGGAGCTGCTTGGCTCCAGCGAGGTGCCCGACCTCAGCTCCTCCTTCTGCAGCACCACCACCCCTGGGCACAGCAGTACCTGCCTCGGAACGTGGCTTGTACCTACCCCCATCCATGAAAAGCTCTCCAGCATACAGCGAGTTTGGTTCAGAGCTGCCATAAATGCCTGTCTGTGAGAACTCAGAGTTTCCCCTGCCTTAGGTGACCCTTTTCAACCATTTTATTTGGGGTCGGCTGCGACCTCGTCATCACATATTAAAAACATGAGAGGTCTGTCTTGCATCTCTCATGCAACATCTATCATGCAAACGGGCAAAATCCAACTTAAAAGTGCCATGGAAACAGTCTGAAACGATAGAGTCTGCTGTGCTGCAGGTGCTGTGCCTACAGCAGCCCCAGGTAATGGCTGTGCTTTGTTGACAAAGCATGGGGTTGTGCATCTCATTCTAAATATTTTCTGGAAAGTTTGCTTGGGAATGGTGAATATTGTGACACAGGATCGTTAAAAATAGAGCTCTCACTGGTAATTTTTCGGTCTTTGGTATTCACAGTGTGAGATATGATTTTTCAGAAGAGCTGTACATCTGTGTCTCCCCCTCCACCCAGTTTCCAGTTCAATCACAACATCTTTGCAAATCAGGCCTTTTGTGCCTCCCAAAATCAAGCTCTTAAACAAAATAGAAGACAGAGCAATGAAAAAAAATAGACCTTGAAGTCATAAAAGTGAGGGTCCTATTATGGAGGCTGTTATGCCCCATGCTTCATCTTAGAGTTCACTGAAGGATGATTGGAAAAGTTGCCTCAACTTTATGTAGAAATTGGGAAGAAGGTTCATGGGCTTTTCAAGTTGTTTGTGCCAAAGAGAAACAAGAGACTCATCAAGAGGAACAAATGGTCTACTGTGAACTACAGATGACTTGATCCTGCCCTTGCTGAAGTGAATGGCACAACTCAGTATTGTCTGTAATGAGGGTGAGAGCAGACTGTGAGGCTCCTGCAAACGCTACTCTAATTAACTAACTGCTGCCTTAATGTTTCCTTGGAGCTTGGGGTGATGCTCTGTTATGTGCTGCAGGAGCCCACTTGGTCCTGAGGCTTTGCAAATCCTGTCTGAGACCTCCTGAGAGGTGAGTTAGAAACAGCATTTTTTTTGCTTTGGGAGCCCTGAGAGCCTTGTGGTAAGGAGGCTGCTTCTCACTTTGTGCTGGAGGTTCTGCAGAGGCAGAGGAGAGGCTCAGCATCATTTTGCTGTGGGTTGGTGAGAGCTGATCTGTCCTCCTGTCTTTCTGTTTACTGAGTTAATTTTCTCCCTCTGGTCCTGCGGACAAGGGCCTGTTCGCACAGGGGTAGGTCAGGCTTTGAGCTGGAAAGTGGTGTAGCACCCTGAAATTTTTCTCCTGGGGGTGAAAACTTTAGTTCCTCAGATCCAGGAGCCAAGCGAACGGTGAGTGAAGTTCAGTCAATTAAGGCTCGAGGTCATCTGCCTGGATGGGCATGGGATGCAGTTTTGGGAGATACAGGGGTGTGCACGAGCGGATGATCCCATGTACTGGCCTGAAGGTCTGTGGAGCTCCATCATCAGATGCATGTCTCACCTGGCCAGGCATGTTACACAAGCTGCTCTGCACGTGCAGGTCACCAGTATAGGGGACTGGAGATCATTCCACCCATCTGCAGGAGGCTCTTCCCAAATAGGTGGGGGAGCTAGGACAGCAGTGGTCTGATACATGGGATAGTAAATAGCATGCTTTTTGGGACATCTTGCAACCTTCGCAGTGACTTCTGGAGTTTCTTTGCTCCTGAGTTCTGGGCCTCTAGATCTATGCTTCAAGACAGTACTAACTTGAAGGAAAATTCGAGCCTGTACGTTAAACGAGCAAGACTTTCTGGAGTCCTGGCTCTGAAAGAGTGGCCTGGAGGGTATGGACTTCTGATTCATGCTTGACTGGCAGTGATCCACCTGGCCACATAGGACATCCTTGCTCGAAGCATATATAGCATATAGCATATATATGCTGGAAGCATATAATCTGCTTCTTCCATGTGAAGGATGGATGTTTCATTGCTGTCGTTGAGGGAGTGGAGATTATAATAAAAACCACTGTCCCTCAGCAGAACGCTGTATTTCTCTCTGCATGTCGCTATTCATTTTGATGCTGTTCCAGTAACTGAAATGGCAGGTACTCTTTCAAAATAATGGTTTCTTTAATTATTTATTCCTTAAGGATCAAAGGTTTTGTTTTGCCTAGTTACAGCAACAGCTGGATGAGTCAGAAGAACAATTGCCAGTGCCATCAGAGGAACCTTGATATTTCTAACAGGAAGTCTATAATTAAACTGAATCACCACTATGTCATTTGTGTTACCCAGACCCATGTGTCCAAAAGATATTATTAGCCTCGTTTTGCATTGCAGGGCCATGGCTCGCTCCATGGAGCTGAAGGCTGCAAACTCCTGGTTCTGTCCTTAGCTTTGCTTGTGGTGCTGGTGCCTTGGAACAGGTCTCGAGGTGTGGAAGCAACAGGTCAGCACTGAAGGATGCTGTGTCCTTAGCTGGGGTTTCAGTGTGGGTACAGCATCTCTGGAGGATACTTTGGGTACAGATTCCTGAAAGGGTGGGTTGTTTTTCTTCCCTGGAAGCCCATAAACACTCTCTCCTCTCCTCCCCAGCCCTCCAGCATCTTCTAAACCTTTTCTCAAAATCAGGTACTTGTCTTAAAGTCTCCACTTTTCAAGAGGCTTCTTGTACTCTCTGTAAGATAAGTAATTTCCCACAAGGCAGCCACATTTCCTTGGTGTTGATCTTAATTGGAATATGTATATGACAAATAATGCTGCCCTTAAAACTTAATGAATAATTTCCCCAAACAGTTGTTAATTATCATACAAAGCCACTGCCCTCAGTCTTCATTGACGTGGTACAGAACATGCATATTTTAAAATATTGGACTGTCAAAGGGATATTTATTCATCTTGGGCAAAGAGCTGCTGGCATGGAGCAGGCATGTGGCAGCGTGACAAGAAAGTGCTGTGTGTCCTGGGATTAATTTCATCTAAATTTACATGCCCATCGCAGAGAAATTTGTATCTAGGCTGGTAACCTTTTAGAGTTACCCATTAGAGTAACTCCCATTAGAGTTGATGAAGAGAAAGGGGCAACTTATCTGCCTGGTGTTGGACAACAGCTTCCAGGGGGATGAAAGGTGCCTGGCAAGTGCTCATTTCTTTCCACGGATGTCACAGGTGATCTTAGTGATTAGCTCCTGCTTTGGCATGTACATCTGGTCAGATGATATTCCCACTTTATAGAGCTGGAATCATGTAATCTCCCTCATGTCTCTGAAGTTTGTGGGCTCTGTAAATGGGATTCTCAGTGCTGCCCAGCTGCTGGTCCCTTGCATCATGCTGGGGTCCAGCCTGTCCTCCTCCGGTTCCCTCTTTTGTGCCCCACAACCTTTTCCAGACCTTTTCTGAGCAGGCACTCTGCTGCTTGATCCCCAGGGTTATGTGATTGCTAAAGAGTGGTGAACCCAAGGGGGACGGCTTACACTAATTCTGTGCCTGGCAGGCGGGCACAGTGCAAGCCCCTTCAGCCAAATTCAGCACTGTCCGTCAGAGCTGCTCTCCATAGATTCATGGGCTACCACAGGGTTTTGAAAAGCTGCCTGTTGTCTGGGGCTGGGAGCTGCCACAGCCTGGCTTCAGCAAAAGTAAACAGAGAGGCAGAGAGAATGCATTCATGCAACAGCCATTTGGATAGGAGCGAGAGCATCATAATATCTACTGAAACCCATGGTCATATACGGGCTCCTCGCATCACTTCATCTGTCAAGTTCATGAGTGCCTGACAGGCTGTGTCTGCATTCATTCAGGCTGGTACCCACCCTGTGCAGCGGCTCCTTTGGGCACAGAGAGCACCTATAGGAGCTATAGCTCTCTGAACAAAACCTTTCTCCTGCAAGAGCACATGAGAGAGACAAAATTTAGGTCATGCTTAATCTATGTCAAAGATTAACTTATTGAATGTCTCTTCATAAGCATGTCATGGATGTGAGGAGCATGTAAAAAAAATCATATGAAAGTAGTAGGTATTATGGACGGACATAATTTTTACACATTAGCTTATGTTTTTACTAGCATACATAATCATTTAAATATTTTGTAATCATTATTAGCCTTTAATGTGAAAATTCTAAACAGAATCTTCATATAAACATTCCTGCAATCTAACAGTGGCCTGTTACTTGCAGAAAAATGTTTTCTGTGCTTTCCTGCATTAACAGTGTTGTATTGTCTATCATTCTCTGCTTTTGCCGTTGTTTTTTTTTATTCTTCACTCACTTCTATGACAAGACCTCAAACGGAGAATTCCCTCTGTTCCTTGTCTGCTAATGTATTTGACAGGTCCTTGGAGGAAAGAAACTCTGAAACTTTTACTTTTTTTTCCTTCCACCCATGGGACCAGTGACGACAACAGACTGTCTCTCTGATCCCATCTGCTGCTCAGAGATGCACCCTCTTCGAAACTGGGCTTCCTTTCTGCTGCACCTCATTCCAGAGTTAGACCTGAGACAACTGGGGGCCATTCATTAGCAAGCTCTGTGTTTGCAGAGATGCCCAGGCTTGTCCAGGACTGGGGACAGCATCTTCCAAGGAGTGTTGCAGGTGGGGCCTAGGCTGCTTGGGAAACATTCTGAGCAGCCTGGTGTGTGGAGGGAGAAGCAATTTGCTGACAATGTTGATCTAAAATGTAAGATGCAGCAAATTTATTACCAGGCTGTTCCTCACAACAAGGTTTTGCAGGATGCAAAGATGAAGCAGATGACTAGGTCTGTGAAGAAACAGAATGGTGATGCACAGCCCTCCCTAGGGTGCGAGTTACAAAACCAATGAAGCATATCTTTTCTGTCTTGCAAAATTAACATGCTTCCCTCGTACATTAAAGGACCATGCTGGCCTGGCTGTGCTCTGCTGCAGCTGCCTGGCAACACCAGAGTGCCCTGGTATATGCGAAATGCCCTCCTGCTTAGTTCAGTCTGCTGAAAAAAGCTGTTTGCAATCAGCAAAAGGGACTCCAAATGACTCCCCACCACCCATCTTTTACCCCCTCTGCTACAAAGCATCCAGAGGCCAACCTCTGCTGGAGCTGGTCCTCAGACTGAGCCTAAAATCCCAGGATATCCATCTTTTCTACGAGCCAGGCTTCCTCTAGGTTTGCCAGGCTGGTTGCAACAGCAGTGAGCAGCTGGTACCTGGCTCTGCTGGTCCCCACAAGGTGTCTCCTCCCTCTCCCCCTGCCACCTCCCATCACAGGATGCAGGTGACATGCTCCCCAGGGGTTTTGTCCTCTGCCTGTCAAACTTGTTTCCTCTTAGGTTCAATAACTGGGTGTTTGCTGGGCCAGGAAACAGCCTCTTAATGTGCATCCATACTTTGGTGTGAGGGTGGCTGGCTTACAGCTTGTCAGGGATTTGAGTGTCAGGGCAGAGTAGGGGCTGCTGATGCTGGAGCTGCTAAATCCCTGGAAGGCAGCTTGGCTTTGCTCAGCTGCTTTCAGCAACCCAGCACTGTGGCCTTCGAGAGCTGGTGCCCTTTCTCATTCCTGGTGATGTCTCCTCTCATCCCTGCTTTTTGGCTTTCTTGTGTATTTTGTGGCTTGGCTACCTGGAAGAAGAAGTTTTTTAGGGTGAGGGAAGCCAGCTGCTCCTGATGAGTTAAGATCCTGGTGGGCGTCACCCGTTCCTGCCTGAGAAATGGGTGACCAGAGCAGGGAAGTGACTGAGCTAGCCCAGCCCTGAAGGACCATGGAGCCTGGGGTTAATTTAAAGCAATTCAGATGCCAGCTCAAGTCCCTGAGGCAGCTGAAGGAATTGGTCTAGACTCTCTTGTGTTCCCAGTAAAGCTTCCAGCTACTGCTGTATAAGATACTTTCTTCCTTCACCTCCTCCTGGGAAAGGTGGGAATACTTAAAGTGTGTGTCCTCTTGCCCAGCTCAGACGCTCAGTAAGCGTCTGTCTTACTGAGAGCCTTCCATCTGCATTCAGTCAGTACTTCATTATGCCACTGTTTGGAAAACCATGCTCAGGTAGGACATACAGCATATTTTATATTACAGCAGTTCTTCCTGGCTCTTGTAGCTGAGGCTCGCTGCTCCTCCTGCCTCCTCCTCACCCCAGCAGGTGACTCCCTTGCAAAACCCAGCTGATACTGCAGTGGGAGAGAAAACAAAAGCTGAATTAATTACAGGGCAGCCCCAATTCTGTTGTGGTTATTGAAATGAACAGAAGCACCTGGAATTAGGTGGAGTAATGGATAAAACCAAACAAAAAAGAATTACTGAAAATACTGAGTTGTTCTGGGGTGTTTTAGTAATGAGATTAACAGTGAAATTAATTAAAAGAAATGAAAGGCAAGTCTGGAAGACAAAAATCTCATGATTGCACTCTATATTTTACTGAATTTGCCTTTGAGACTTGTGTGGAAAAGAGCTATAGTGAATGAAATATGCGTAATATAAACAAACACAGGTTATGTTTTATTCAGTGTAAGGAGAGGCAAGATTTAAATTATACAGGCTTGGATTCTGTATCTGAACCTGGGAGCTGCGGGTTCCAAGGATGGCATAATTTAATGCTTTATCATCATTTAATGATATTTAAGTGCTTGCAGTCCACAGGCAGTATTTTTTAATTCATATTGTCTAAGTAATCTTTTTCAAGATAAGGTCAAATCCCAAGGTAGGGAAACCTTAAGGTGTTAGTCATTAATGAAAGAATAGATAGAAGACAGAAAAGAAAAATTATTTTTGAATGTGTAAGGTTTAGCGGTTATTTCAAGTGTGAGTTGTCTGGTAAAGCCTTAACAGTAGGAAATGTTTTTTTATTTAAATACATAAATATAATGATTATGTTGAGGTGCTGTTTCTAGCAATGCATTTTCAATTTTAGCAGCTACCTTTCCATGATTCCTTTCTATTCCAGTAGGTAGATTGTTGGGCATTTTCCCTTTGGACATTCACTTACTTCCCTGTGCAATGCTCCAAGGCTTGTTAAATTCACCAAGGCTTTCTGATGATCCAGGGGGTCATCCTTTATCAAGGATCACAGTAGCATGGTTCGTGTCCACACATCACTCTTAGGTTTATACTTACCTCTTCAATGGAGGTGGTTTGCTGGAAGAAGTGATCGCCTTCCAGTTGAAACTGGTGCCACACTCCACACACTAGCCTTATTCAGACATGTGAGTCCTCATGCACAATGGGATGGTGCAGCTAAAATGGCTCTTTTGATTCCTGGTCAGCACTTATGACTTTGCTGATGGAGAAACACCTCCACTATCCATCTAAAGCTTCATGCCTCTGAGTCCAAAACACCGTATGCCATCCTTTCTCCTCTGAAACACTCTATGCCAGCCATTCTCCTCCTGTACTCCCCCAGGAGGCAAGGGTAATATTAATCTTTCAGTCCTCTTGTTTTTGAGACTGTGCTGCTCTTGCCAGGGTACTTTCCACCTGTGGTTTTAGTCCCTTCTATTACTCTTTCTCACCATTTTCCTTATGCCCGTGTGTACCAGTGAACAACTGTGTTTCTCCTGGAGAACTTTGCATTATGCTTAGGACTTGTCTGCTTGATGAGAGGGATTTACTTTTGTAGTAACAGCTCTATATGAAGTTTCAGGCCCCAACTATGTCCCAACCAGCCAGTTGCCATTTCAGAGCTTTAATTTTGCGCACTCTGGATTGCTTTCAGAGTGCCCACCAGGGAGGAGTGGGCACTGCAACAGTCCTTTGAGCTGCCACTGGGATGTGTGCGCCACGGGGTTGTGATCCCCAGTAACCTGGTTGGGTACCAGGAGAGTGAGTTTCTTAAGATGCCATAACCTTGTTCTTGGCCATTCCATGGTTGATGATGACTTAATTTAAAAGTGTTACCAGATCTGGGGGGACTGCATGCCTCTCCTTGTTGCAGCTCTGGTCAGGGGACATGCCATGTGGTCGGATATTTGCCTGTAGGCTGTGCAGCTGAAGTGCTATGGGTTCTGCGGCAGCAGGAGATATGGGCAAAGCTTCCTCCTCTTCAGACACATCGAGCTTCGTGTGATGAGAGTGAGCTCCTCTCATACAATTTCTCTGGGAGGTATGTCAGTGCCATCCTCACCTCTCCATCACTCTGGAATTTCCCATGGTGGGCATGGCCCTGACCAGCAGTGAGTGGTGGATGTGGGTGAGGAGGGGGCTGCAGGATCATGCTGCTGGTGGGTGATGCTGGGTCCATGGCAGCCATGGCCTTTCATGCAGGTGAGACACAAGGTCTCTAACATGGCTGGCATACATAATTCTCTTCCAGGCTTTGTGAACTTCCTTTATTTCAAGAGAAACTCAGATCCTGATTATGTATGCTGGGATTCAGACAGGTACACTCACAGTTCTCACTGCTGGCTGCAGGGAAGAAACTGTATCCTTATTAAATAAAAAGAGGGGGGAAAAAAGATAAAAAAAGAACAAAAAGAACACATACATGACTCTGCTGGCTTGGATTAAAACCTCGACAAAGGACTTTTGCTCTTTGTCTGAATTACCTGCTTGAATAACTTCTGTGAAAGGGGGGCAGGGGAAGAAAAAGTTATTCTAATGCTGTTCTGAAATGTCATTCCTGGCTGTAAAAATACCACATTGCACTAAGGCTGGTAAATCACACGTCATTTCCTAATTAAAAAATGACGAGCATAATTGGGTCTTTCACTGCTGAGGCAGAACTTCTCACAAACAGGCATGCTCTCAGGGCTTCACAGTCACTGGGATGTCACCCACCATGTCTACCTCCTGCTCTCCTTTTTGGAGCTAGACTCATCAAGGAAAGAGGTTAAGCATGCAACCAATTTTCATTACTGGCAAGGGGACATTGAATAACTGAAAAAACCCAGCAAAGAATATTTTCTCTGTACTAAACCATAACTTTTGGATTGAATTCTAGGCATAAGGTACTGCTGACGTGCTGAAGAAACTGGTGGACTTTCTGGTTCTTGGTCTCTTTGGAGACAATGCACCTGTATCATTCGCTTGAGCATAGCCCTGGGTTTCACAGTACAAGATATCCAGAAAGGTGCTTTATAAATCTGTCCTGGAAACTTTTAAAATTGCATTGTCTGCTTTGGTGCAACTTTCATCAGCAGGAAAGGAATTGTGTTGTGTAGACAGCATATGCAGAAATGTGTTAACAAATTTTGCAGGCAGAGATTAGGCATTTTTGGCTTAGGCCCATGGTAGGCATTTCAAATAAAATAGCAGTGACTGTTTTGCAACCTCTGGTTGTATTTTTTTGGTCTCCTTCACTGTTTAAATTAATGAGTGTTGCTTTAATTATCTTCCTCTTGTGTACTTTAAGTCTCCTTCTGATTTAAACCTGTCAAAGAGACAACTACTATTTTATATTTAGTGGCTACTTTTTGCATCTTTGAAGGGAATTATCAAGTCTCTCCTCGGGGTTCTCCCCCTCTTACTTGCCTAACCACCAGCTAATGCAACCTTTCCTCTAAGACCACGTTTTCATGGTCACTGATCACGCCTGTTGGTCTCTTGAGGTGTCCCTGCAGTTGGTATCTGTGTGAAACACATGCCCAAGGCTACACTTGGTTCTCCTGATGAGATCTTGGAGCTGTTGATTCTTGGGTGGTCCTTACCTCCAGCCTTGCCAGATGTTGTAGGATATGTGTTCATTCTGCATGGCATGGGTGTACGCAGTGCTTGCAGGGCACTGCTGACTTATGGTTCGTGGTGATGCCCTGATCCTTTTCTATTAACTTGTTGCTTTACCGTCTCCTTCTCATGCTGTATTTTTCCACTGTCCTTTGAATTGTATCCAATTTGTTTTCAGCTTAACTTTAGTCTTTGTTCTTGCTTTGCTTTTTTCTAATCTAAAAATATAAGCTATATAGCCTGAAAATATATGGCTTTATTTTATGTAAGGAAAGAATAACACTTTGTGTGTTACTCTTACCTTTCAGCAGATCAAGATAATTACCTGTCTTCTCTGAGGCTGCATGAAATTGCTACTAACCACATGGAATATTCCATCAGAACAGTGCTAATTTCCTTCTGCAACCTCCCAGAATAGCTGCATTATAATACTGGGTAATTAAGTTGCACCTCTATTGCCCTTTTAGCCAAGGATACCATAAGCTTGTTTTAAACTGAAAACTCACAAGGAGAGCTTATATCTATGTCCTGGCCTCGCAGGATCCCAGGCGAGGCACTACTGCGATGTACTGATACTGGGACCAGCACTGTCCTGTGCAGGATGCGCCATGAATTCTGCTGTGGTGAGGGAGATAAATAAAGGGATGCTCAGCATAGATGAGAAGTGGCAAATACCTTGACCTATACATCATGTGAGAGGGAGAAGTGTTGTTTCTGCAGACTCCTGGGTCTGTGTTTGGATTCCTGTGGTGATAAATGCCTATTTCGCTATGGAGCTGAGTACAGCATCAGAGGTGTCTTCCCAGTGACACAGTGGTTTATAGCACGTGCCGTACTTTCCTATTTTTCTCCCTTAGAGGATGCTCTTTAGTTTGGTTGTTGTTTTTGTTTTGTTTTGTTTTTTTCAAATGATTTACATGTGCTAAAGCAATGACTTAGGCTGCTACAGCCTATAATGAGCTGTTTGCCATGTAAGCAGGTGGGGGCAGAGAAAGGTACGGACCAACAGGTTGCATATCCTATATGCCAGCATCCACCCTGCGCAGTGCACGGGCTTGCCAAGGGGCTGTGGTACCACTGCCAGCAAGGTGATGGAGTAGCTGAAGAGCTGCTGAGGAGGGGTGGTTTGGAGATGAAACCATGTTGGCTGGGGCCTCATGGTCCCAGGGAAGACGGTAAGGCAGGTATGGATGTCTCTTGCAGCAGAGGAGAGCAGAAGCACGTGAAGTGATGGGCACTAAGCAGTGCAAGGAGTTGGATGTCCTCCTTCTTCAGTGTCTCTGGGCATTTAGCAGGGGGACCATATCTCTATCATCACTGGAGTGAGACAGGCAGAGTCTTCCAAGCAGCACTGCAGTCTGCAGAGACACCCCACCTTTGCTTTTGAGGCCAGTGTACTTAGTGCAGCCTCAGGGAAGGGAAGAGATGTGGTGGATGGAGAGGTGGCACCTCCCATGCTCCCACACTGATCATTTCAGGGTCCTGGAAATGCTGCTTAACTCCTGCCTCGGTTTCTCAAGCACGTGCATTTCCCAGGCATGTGGAGAGATTCAACTGTTATGAAGAGTAAAACCCATGCAGAAACAGCACGGGTTAGTAATATGCCTGTTCAGCAGATTGTGGGATCTGGCAGGAGGCACAGAAATGGCAGTTTTAATTATAAATGAATTTATAATGCAATTTACACTTAATACATCTGGCACAATATTTTTCCGTGAGAACTTCTAGGATGCTGGGCTGAACAAATAGAGTGCAGCTTTCACAAAGTTGTACTAAGTAGCTCTAGACAATTGCATTTGTAATTCATCAGATTCCTGACCTTTGCTCAGTGAATGCACTGACCTTTGGACAGTGAGATGAACATACACACAAAGATGCTTTTTTGCTTGACATTTAGGTACCATTAATAAGCACGAGTGAAAGAATAAAATTTTAACAAACACAATTTTTTTCAATATTTGAAACAGTAATGACTCAGATTTAATTGTATATTTACCAGTTAGTCATTCATGTGAAGCTTTCTAAAGCTTGGTGTCTGTAGAGCCAGACACCAAATTAAAAGTAGTAGGTTCGCTTTTTGTAAAGGACACTGCCTGGAAATAGTAGAAGAGGAGAATTTTATGGTCAGGCTATAATTTCAGGTCTCTGGGCTACCCACTGAGTCATTGAATTCCAGATAAGTCTAGTTCCTTGCCTTTGAGTTCAAACACAATTCTGGTTGCAGCCTCTAGTGGTGTTTTTGGGGGGGGGTGGGGGTGGACATGCTCTGGTAAAATGGCAGATCTTGGGATCATGCATCATTTCAGAGGTCAGTCGATGGAGGTCAGACTCTCTACAGATTGTTTTACCAGGTATTGACCCACAGAGAAGTTCTCTGTGTTTGCTCATTGTATTCTTTCTTTTCATTTTTTAGGTGGATGGAAGGTGACAAAGATGCTGTATATTTTCATCTCGTATCTTCAAAGTTAAGTTGTAACAGAGGGTGTTGGAGAAAGATGTTTTATCCGCGTTCTCTCTCCAGTGCTGGTGCAATTCCAGCAGGATTTGGTGATTTTTTTTTGTTGTTAAATCTACTGACAGTTTCAACAGGGAATGATGTGTTTCTCAGGCTGCTGAAGAAGCTGATATGGTTAATTATAAGAAGGAAATGAACAAAAAAAATGAGGAAGGAACCTCACCTGTTCATCACATTGGATAAAACAGTGAAGCAGACGGAGAGAAGCAATCACGGAGCAGTTTAGTCAGTAAATAACTTTATTATGTATAGGCAATTGTGAGCAGCTGATGTTTATTTGGTTTTGTTAGGCAAGTCAGAAGCTGTCCTGTTTTGGCCGTAGATGGGAACAAAGGACCACGTGGCA
>BJBW01007064.1:0-32766 GCA_004320125.1 Scolopax mira | reverse complement strand
CCACAGGAAATAACAACAATAACACAGACAGAGGAGTATACAACCGCGATCCCGCCGCTTGCCGAAGCACCCGGAGCGCACCCGACCGCACCACTCTCCCCCCTCCAACTGCCCCGGGGCAGGACTGCCTCCTTTTATGTCCCCCCGGCTAGCTCAGGCCCCTCCCCCTGGGCGTGGCTTAAACGGGATGGAATACCTGTGTCCCTGCTAGGTCCTGGGAACAATTAACCCTTTCCCCACCAGACCCAGCACAGAAGCCCAGGGGAGGATAAACTTTCTCCTGTGGACACGGAGCTGGGACTTGTGTGTGCATCATTGCTTGTCCAGCCCCTCTGTGACTGGGAATCATTCCTCAGTTCCCCCTTGCAGAAGATGAAAAGTGATGGTCGTTAAACTATTTGGAAGCTACAAGACTCTGTAAACATGCAAATCCTTTAATTTACTTTAAGCAAAGTACCCACACAACATCAGTCTGAAGTGCAGCTATAATGTATTAGCTGCAGTGCTTGGAGAGTGCCTGTTTAATCTGATTATTTCTCCTGCTCTGATTATCTCTTGCAAGTGCCAAGGAAACTTTCCATTTGCTGACTGAAATGTAGGACTCCGAAGTGGCCAGTGCTGAGGCTCTCATCCTGGTGGTGCCTCTGTATCTTATGCTGTGTCTGGCTCTGCTCCTGCTGGAAATCGCTGCCATCACTTACTGCTGGCTGTCAGACTGTGCTGAATTCATCAGCCTCAGAGCACCAAATGCTTCTGACGTGATGAGGATTTTTATAATGGTTTAAGTCTTAATTTGCTGACTCCTGCATGCAGAGGAAACAAGGGCTAGGAGAAGCAAAACTTGAGCCTGGAGAAGACTCCAGGAAGTTTCTAGGCACAATGCTTCAGTTTTTCTGTGATGTACTTTTTGCTCCTCTTCCTGTAAGCCACCAGTCCCTTCACAATAGTGACAAACTGATTTGGGACTATTTCAATAATTATTTATGTTTTGAAGTTATCTGTCAATGTGTCACCAAGATTTACTGCAAACAAAAATCTGAGCTGTCAGATCTTAGTGCCTTTGATAGAACCCTCCATGTGACAGGTGGGAAGTTGATGTAAGAAAAGACTATATATATTAAACTCAGTGCTAAATAATCTTGTCCAGATCAGGCCTGGACATGACTCCCAGGATTACTCCCAGCCAGGAAACTGTGTGTTGGAGCTCAGACAGGAAAAATTTAGAAGCTTTGTCCTGGACTCTGATGTTTCATTGACCAAAGTGTTCCTCTCTGAGTAAGGTCCATCCCCAGACTCACCTGGGGCTTATATGATGTTAAGTCACTTAAGAATTGTGACAGGTCCTAGTTAGTTGGAAAAAAATTACCCAACTCTGATCAATCTAAAAATTAGGTTTAGTTTAAACACTTGTTGTGGACAGTGGGAAGTCAGAACAAGTAACACACCTTCAGGATCATCCACCTCTCTTAGACACTTCTAATAACTCCCCCTCTGGAAGAAGCTTCAATTATTAGACCCTTCTCCCTTGTAAAGCAAAGAAGTTTTGGGGTAAGAGTTGATGGATTGGGGAGCAAAGGACCAGGGATATGCATAAATCCATGAGATTTTTTTGGTGACTTGTGTGGGCTACTTCTGAGGCCTCCCCTGGACATTTTGGTGCAGTTGGTTTGTGTCAGGAGCTTAGACAAAATCATAGAAGCCAGATCATGATCTGCGGAGTCTACAGCTGCGCGAGCTACAAAAATTGATGGTAAAGTTGTTTATTGTTAGAGGCAGGCAAACAAAATGTTGTGTATGAAACATTTCTTAAAAGGGTAATGCTGAAGTTTTGTTGGCAAACTTGGAATCTCGTAATTGTCTCGTGTATCAAGCCCTCTCAGGCTGATTTTATTTGGAAATCTCCCCCATTCCTGAACTGTACAGCTCTTTGGATGTTTTCCTGGCTGGATGTAGCAATTGTCTTTCGATTGCTCAGTCAATAGGCAGCCAAAACATAGCTGCCCTGTGCCAGATGCTAACAAGCACCAAGGCTGATCTTGCAAGCTCTCCTAATTGAGTTTTGCTTACAACACAACAATAAGTCATCTGGTAGGATTAGACCTATAAATTGTCCCTGTGTCTTGTGTAGCTGTCCATGGATTGTCACATGGATATGAAAGCATGTGTGCTGAAGTGATGCCCTTTGCACAGGACTCTGCAGCATGAGAGGAAAGCTCATAGGTAAGGGGATGTCAGCTGAATAAATGAATTCCCTGGGTTATGTATTCCATGGGCAAGTCTGGATGGGTTCAATAGGGATGAAAGCAATGGTGAAACTAAATGTCATTATCTAAATTCTGCAGCAATTTTGTCCTTTGCATGACAAAGAAGAACTAGTTCTCAGTTAACATCTAAAGAGTATTACGCCTTAGATGTCAAGTGTAATGTCCATGGACATGCTCTGCTGAAGACAGCTGGTAGCTCTTTTGCAGGATCATGGGAGCCCAGAGCAGAAGCTGGATGCTTCCGCAGCCTGCAGGGATTTGCTGTTTGAAAATTGTATGGGTTTTTTTTTCAAACTCCTGTTTTGGAAATTTAATCTGGGACAATGCAAAATTATCCAAGACATCAAAGCTTTGACTGCTTCTCCCTTTCAAATACTCCAGTTTATTTCTGTGATCTGTAGTGACTTTACTAATGCACAAAGCTGAACACCTAAAAGGCCTCCAGAAGACGTCATCTGGTGGGTTTTAGATTTCCTTAGGGGAGAGATAGTCTTTTTGTTGTCTCAGACAGTGCCTGCTGTGTTCTTGGCACCAAATGGACAGTGACTAGTATGAGAATGCAGACTATGAGTTTCTGTCCATAGAGAGAGTGACCTCATTTCAGTAAAAGTTTTTGAGTTGTAGGTTCCAGGGTTTGACTTCTGAAAAATTGTTTTCATCACTTACTTAACAAAACACCTTAACTGGGAAATTCAGCACGTGCTAGGTGGTCAGAACCACCTACGGAAAAATTGTTAGTTTTTCCTATTATAGTATGAACTAGGTTGAAACATCTGAGGATTTACTTAAGAGAAGATAGTCTGGCATATTTAAAAATGAAGATTCCTGCTCCTCTAATTTTAGCACATGGAGCTGCTGCCCAGGAGCTCATAGTAGGCGATGTCATTTCCTTGCAGTCTCTAGGTACACTGACCACTTCTTTTAATTGGAACCAAGCTGGGATTCTAGAAACATCCAAGCATTTGGTCTGAAAATCTCCACAAAAGCTCTTTCTCGTAATGCAGCTGTTTATCATTAGATATTCTTACTCAAAGTAGCACCAATGAGAAAACCAATAGGGGGAAAGAGCTTCTTTGGTGTTGCTTGTAATTCAACATGGCAACAGGGATGGCAGAGCTCTCACAAAGTGCAATCCCACTGCTTTAATCCAGTCTGGCTTTACATCTGTTTTAGCGTAAATCAACAAAAGCCAAAATAAACTGCTTTGGTGTGTTGCATCTGAGACTCCCATGGCCTCAAGCCTTGTTCGTCGGCGGGGAGGGCTGACACGCTTCCAGCTGTCATTGGGGTCCTTTTACATCCCTGGTCTCCTCACAGAAGTTCCCAGCTGTCCCAGACCTGCTCTTCTGTGCATGTATGATTGTCCAGCAGCTTCAGGGGGTCAAAATGAACTGGATTACAAGAAAAAAAAACCAAACCCAAACAAAGCCAGAAAAGTTTTTATTTTTTACTTTTTAAAGCTAATCAATATCACTTGACTAAACCAGATTTAGGCACTGATTACATGAGCTCTTATGCTGGTGGATTGGAGGGAGCAGTTCATCTTCAGAGAGGGTAAGGGACAGGGCTGTATAGGGGGTGATGTTCACCGGAGATGGCTCTGGCCAGACCCAGAGGCTTTCGGGACCTGGTGAGATGCTCTCCCTGGAGCAGCCATGGCAGTGGACCAGATCTGTGACCCAGCGCACCCATCAGCGCTGCTGCTGCAGCAGTCCTGTGGCTGGGGGTGGATGAGGGCTGGGGACAGCTCTGCTGCTCATGTGGCTGCTGAGGTCCCCTGATCTGACATAGCCAGGTAGTTGTTGCCTGAAGCCGATTTTGCTCCTCCTTGGGCTGCTCTGCTCGTTGAGGAAGTAAAAGTAATCTGGGGAGCAGCTGGGAACTGCAATCTCTGCTGCCAGGGCCATTAGAGCCAGGAGAAGACAATTTTGAATTGCTTTAAAAGCCATTTGAGGCTCTGCCTGCTGAAAACCTCCCTGCTTCTCTCCCTTTTTATGTATTTTTCACTTTCTAATCTTCTCTTCCTCACCTCAACAACTTTCCTTGAGCAAAATGTCTCTTGATTATAGATAGCACTATTTTTCCAGGGTTTGGAAGGAAGCACAAGAGCATCGCTGGGAGAGCATCGTGCCCTCAGCCAAATAGTTTCCTGACAAAGGCCAGTGTTGAGTTTATTCTGCCAAGATTACCAGACTCTTATTCTACTTGAAACATTCAGAGCATATGCAAACCTGAGCACCTCTCTTAATGAGATCCTCACGTGCCCTCTCTGAGACTGCTTTCTGTCACTTCTGAGTGTCTCTCTCAGTGAGAATCCAGGAGCTGCTTTGCCATTTCTGGGGGGACGAACCATAGTCTTGTCCCCTCTTTGAGTTAATGCAGACCTGCCCTATGTGCATCTGCTTTGGAAAGTCACTGCGATCTCTGCACAGGAGAGGATTCCATCCCAAGAAGGATGGAAACTTGGGTCAACCCAGGATGTTTCTGGCAACAAGTTTAGATGGCAGCAGGTCCATCGGGGCATGGTGGAGGTAGGTGGGTTTTTATCTTGTGAAAGAAAGAAGAGCTACAGGGTTATGTGAGCAGAGCAGACATGTCATTACTGCTTTATCTAGGCGTGAGATTTAAAACCGGGATTTGGGTAATAAATACAGGCTTCGTGCTAGTTATTAAAGCAAACAGAGAGTAGCAGAGATAAGCCTGCTGTATTTATTCATGGATAAGAAGTTAATATAGAGGAACACAGAAATACTTTGTTGGAGGAAATCTGCTCCTCCTGAGAGTTCTATTTAATTGCAGTTGCTTTGAGGGAGCTGGAACCCATTTGTGAGATGCTACATGAACAAGGGAGAAAGAGCTTGTGACCTCTTTTGTCCATGATCAAGCTCTCAGGCTCAAGTGACTGCTACATAACAAGTTTTTAATCCTTTTCCTCTGGTGGCTGCCCACATATTTGCTTTTAGCCATGGCAAACATGGACTAAACTAAATTTAGACGGACACATGAAGTCTAATTGCCTCATTTGTCCCAGAGGCTTGGAGTGCACACACAGACCATCGCTGAGACCTGGAGGAGGCTTATTAAGCACAGCAATTGGATCATGACCCTAATATCTGCTTTAAGATGGGATGTGGCAGGTGGGTGTAACAAAAGAAGGGTTTAAGGCAAGAGTGATGCTATTGAATTAACACCAGCTGCCAAATCCCTGCCAGGACAATCCCTCTGCTCTGGGACACAAGAGACTTTCAAGGAGAAGGTAATGTAGGGTCTTGAAAGTTTTACTGGGAACTCTGTCCATCTCTAAGAGGCAGTAGGGGAGAAGCAGGACAGGCAAAGAAGTGCTTAAAAAAAGTGAAGATAAATAATTTATGCTTTTGGTATAACATGTTGGAAGAAGGGATCCAGGTAAGTGCCAGATGGAGAATGAGGCTGCCATAGTAAGGCATTCAGAAAACTTCTGGAGTGAATGAGGGCAAGACAGTAGTCACCAGGTCATGGTGAAACTACTGCTTCCCTTAGCAGTTGCTTCAGGTGTTGTCTGTGAGCACCTCAATGTGGGTGGTAGTAATTTTTACAATGGTGAAGGAAAAGCATTTTAACTAGAAAGGGAGGAAGGCACTGATAGATCATCTAGGAAGTTTATAAACAGCCATCACCAGTGTTTTCAAGAACAAGCTATATGAACACATGCCAGGGACAAGCTAGGATCCTTTACTTCTCTGTCTTGGTGGGGTTACTTAGATGATTTTTTGAGGACCTTTTCAGTGACCGATTCAGCCACTAACAGAGTAAGCTGTAACAAATATATTCTTTCCTCCTGTAATCAGGAAACTAAATCATCAGTCATGAGAGATCTAGGAAGACAGCCTCAAACAAGGCAACCTTTTTTTTTTCCCCCTGAGTTCATTTCTGAATCTGAATCTGAATCTCATTTAGGATGTTGAGAAGGAGAACCATAAATAGTGATGATCCCTCCTCACAGGGTGTGTCTAGGTTTAAGGAGGAAGTTTTAAGCTGAGGTTTAGGCAGTCTTTTGATTACTGAGGTGGTAAAATGTCTGTCCTCATAAAGCCTGCTTCATGCCATTGCCCCTGGTTCACCGGGGTGCACAGAAGAAGAAGAGTGGAGTGTCCTTAAGCTCCTTTCACTCCCATGGAATTGGACGTACCAGGCAGGAAGGGATTTATAGGGGATTTATATCTATGTGCACCCTCTAAATGGGCTGTGACTGGGCATACTATGAAAATAAATACAGATTGTCCTTGATAGGTACCTAATTCAGAGCTTCCATCTCAGGTCCTGGATCCTCTTTCAACCTTGATTCCTAGGCCAAGCAAGGGGTCTGATTTGAGTTCAAGACCAGGTTTGCTTCTGGCTTGCAGTAGATGATGCGCAAGTCATACTGCCACAGCCTTTGCACTGAAAAGAAATTCCAAGATTTCTCAGAATCAACTTATGGATGTTAGTAAAGTTTTGATATGTGTTAAAAAACATTTGTATAGCTATTACTGCGTGTCTTTTTTCCTTGTGACAATGCCTTGGAGCTCTGTCATAAGCTAAAGCATCATTGTGCTAGATGCTGCGTAAAAAAAGAATAAAGAGATGGCTGTGCAACAAAGGTGTCTATGCAAAGACATGTGCTTTGGAGAGATACAGAGACCATGAGATATATCATTGTAGGTCTTCTATATTTCATGTAGATGCTGAAGTAAGCAGTGCTTGACTGGTAGGATAGAAACATGTCTTTCAAGCACTCAGTTTGACACTCAGGTGCATATGTAGATCTTTCTGAACTGGTCTGTTAATCTGATATTCTTAATAAGGTCAACAGTTTTACAACAGTCTAATAAGATAGAGACGTATAAATGAAAAATGCTCATCTGAAATGTTTTTTATTTTCTTCTCATGTCATATCCAGTGTACCAATCACTCAGATTTGTTCCGTTTCATCTCACCAAAAAAAATATAATAAAAGGCAGCATGAAAGAGAACTCTTTCTCATGGAAACTGGAAAAGGTTATGTGGGAAAATAAGTCTGTGAAATTCTGTCCTGGATTGAAACTATCCCCCAGGGTAAAAAAAATATCTCAGATATAGAGTGTTGTCTCACCTCATTACAGATGTAGTCCTGTTTCTGGTCCCAGCCCTTCTTAGGGTACCTCTAGTAGAGTGAGGATTGGTAGATTGGTATGGCTGTAACAGCATCATTGAGATGGTTTTGACAAAGGATACAGTCTCAGTCCTGTTTACTTTTGAAAGCAGCTGCTCCAGTCTCAGCAAAATATACAAAATACTTGAGGGATGCTCAACCTTCAGGTCTGATGGAAACAGCTGGGAGGACATGTAGAAATAATATCGAGGGTGACTGGGATGAGTGCTCACTAAATGCCTCCTCCAAATATGGAGAACAGCAGTGATGAGGTAAAGTTTCTCATCTGCTGCCATCACCATCTGCTGCTTTGTCTACTTCAGAGTCCCACATAGAGATGTCCCCGTAGACCTGTCAAAGCAAAGATTAGTATCTGGGTTCCTCTACACCTTCCGACTTATAGCCATTTCAGTCTCTCTCTGCTATGTCTTTTAATAAACTCGATTATGTCTGATGGCAGAGAGAAGGCTGAAGATGATTTCAAAGAGAAGGATGGCCCCTCTAGAGCAGCATGGTCAAAGGACCAGAGGGACTGATCACAGTGTACTGATTCAGTTGCTGTCTCCTGCCCTCTGAAAGGGAGGGAGGAATCCTGAACTCTGAAGGTGTGAAGATTTTGATGTACTTTAGTTATCTAGAACTGAGGAGTTTACATAATTAATATAATGTTTTTCTTTTGCCTTCATCTAGTCATTTTGTTACCACCAGCAGATGCTGAAGAACACATGCAAATAAGATGAAACCCTGTCTGTACTTTAGCAGGATTTATTTTTACGTGTAGATCAATTTTAATGAAGCTGATTCATTACACTGACCCATTGCTGTCTGTCGCTCCTCTTTCCTGCATTTCAACATGTTGCTGCTTAGGGATAAGGCTGTTTAATTGATCTCCAGTTGCTCTTCAGTGTTTCTGTAACATTCAACAATGACTATTACAAATATTTCTCTCAATTTAAAGGGCTATCAGCTGCAGCAGATGGGGGACTGGGGCTGGGAGGAAGAAAGACAAGGATGGAGAGGAGGTATGATTGGCATCTGTGGTTTCCTACAAGTAGTTTCTCTGATAAAGATTGAAAGCTGATTTCTCTCTCCTTTTTTGGGCTGCTCTTTGAGTTGAAATGGAGGACTGGAAACGGGAAAATAAATGATTGCATTGGAGAAATGCTCTCACTCATTTGTGATTAGACCTTGGGCCAGTGCCACTAACTTGTTAACATGTGGATTGACTAAAATGACTTCTTTGAATGGCTGAAATCACATTTGAGATGGCAGCTTGTTTTTCTCCTTTGTCCCTTGCTTGTTGCCGTCTTCCCTTGGACTCTGGCTTTAAGCCTTGGTGCTGTAGCTCTCTGCCCGCTGGTGGCTGCCTCCCCTGCTTGACGTGAGCCCCAGCTGTGTCCTGACTGAGCTGACACTCTGCTGAGCAGCAGTGAACAACAGGCAGGAAAAAATGGCTTTGTAGAAATAGTGAGAAACAGCTCCTGAAACCAGCAAGAGCAACAGCAGGAGCGCTCTGTCCCATATGGACCTCATCTTGCTGCTCCCTTGTTCTGAGCCTCCCACTTCCCCATGACTGCCCTGGGTGGATGCTATGGCTTGCCTGGGTTGGAGGTCTTGGTGGTGGTACCACACTGTGTGCTGTTGGGAGCTTGGGCATGGGCTCAGCTCACGTAATGGAATTGCATGTGCAGAATGAGCCCCTACATGAGTTCAGTGTCCTTTACTCTTCCTCCTATCCCAGGAACAGGAGAAATGCAGTGAAAACAGAGGTTAATGACTCTAACAGGAGTGAAAGAAGGTGTTTGTTAGCTCTGATTGCTGTGGACCTTCACTGGACCATGAGCTTAGCATTGTCCAAAAAACTAGACACCCACATGAGTGGTGGAATCCCCTGTTTTGGGGCAGACAAAGATGATATGAAGTTTGTGTGTGTGCTGTTTCATAGGAAGTGCTGGTGAGGCCAGGTGCCCCAGGGCTCGGGCGTTCCAGATAGCCTCCCAGCCCATCCAGCCTTGGCAAGCTGCTGGGAGGAGGGCTCAGAAAACTCCCGGGGCAGGCAGAGACATGCAGGGTTTCTGTGGTTGCTTCACTGCTGAGAGCCAGGTTAAGGCATAGGCTGTGCCACCTCTCATAGAGCTTTCTGTAGGTACAGAACCACTCAAGTCCTGCAGGGTGAACCTGACCTCAAAAATGTTTAAAATAAATCACCCCTTTTAAAACCTCCAGCAAAGCTCTCTTTCTGTATCAGCTTTTTAGTGGCCTCCATGCCCTTTGAGCAACTTGGTCTAGTGGAAGTTGGTTAGTCCGGGCTCATGGCAGCCGAATTGGAACTAGAGGATTTTAAGGTCTGTTCCAACTCTAATCATTCTACAGCACTTGAAGCTAACCATATCTGCAACCTGTCTCAGGACAGCAGCTTTTGTGATGGACACAAGTCTGCAGAATCTGTTTTGGCTATTGAATCTGACTCTTTGATCCCTTGGGACAGTTTTAAACCCTTAAAAAAGAAAGGTCATTATTTGGACACTTATTTTGTGAGCTAGATGGACAGACAGAGGTTTTTGCAGCCCCAGAACCCCGTGCTTGAGGCTTGATACAGGGGGACCTTCCTTCCCAGAGACGTCAGTTAGAGGAACGACATGCTTCCCATCCTTCCTGTGCTGGGATCGGACAGAGCATCCTCTGGCCAGTCCCTGTGATCCCTGGGCAGGCAGGAAGTGAGCTGGCCTCCTCCTTCTCACCTCTGGTGGGTTCTGGTGGTATGTCTGGCTTTTTATGGATCAAATCTTATTCAATTTTTATTTTTCAATTCTTATATCAAGAAATTCTTATTTTTCAAAATATGGGTTAACCTGAAAAGTTTCAGGCCATTTAGTTTGGATCAGAGTCTTTTGCTCCAATTTTCTTTCCTTTTGTTCATCTTTTCTGCCTTTTTAAGTCTCCATGTGGAGGGCTGGAACCCACAGAAAGCTTTGAGTCGGTGTTTGGGCTGTGTTAGAAGCTGCAGGAAGGAAACCTTGCTGCAGCCTGTCCCTCTGCCAGGCCACCACCAGCAGCCATCCCCTGCAACATCTCCAACAGATGGGCGATGCCTGAACAGCAGCTTTGTGTTAATTGACTTAACAAACAGCACAATTTTGTAGAAAAAGCAGGCTTTATTAGCTCTGGAGCTACTACTTTCTTTTTCTTTTTTTTTTTTTTTTTTCCTCTTTTAATATTTTGCATGTTTCTGTTGGCAAATAAAATAAAGCCTCAAACGGTGTTTTTTTTTAAAGAAAAAAATATTTCCTTTGTGAAGTAAAGAAAAAAGCAAATATTTCTACTATTTTGAATGATGTGATTTATCCACTTTCAGAAAACTTTTAACATTCTTTTGAACTGTCATAATTTTTATTTGGTTGAGTCAAGAAAGAGTAATTTTAGTTCTGTCCCCTGATGAATATGCCAGTGTGGTTACCATTCTTTTCTCTCCTTGACAGAAGCAGTTGGTGTGTTACTTTCTGCCCTGGAAAGCCTCAATGGCCATGAAGGACCACAATCTAATGGGATGTCAAACTGCGTAGCACTTGTTAAGCTCCTGTGACTGGCAGCATCTGTGCATTTGCAATGACATCTCTAAAATCCATCCAGCATACGAAAGCACTCTAAAATTGTAGCTTTTGTGTGTGTATGTGCTGTATGTTTTATTTATAAAGCTTTTAGAGATAGCAGCTTGTTTTCTAATTTATTTTGGGTTGGTGAGGAGGAGGAAATCTCATTGGTGAGATGGGGAAGTTGCAATATGAATGTAAAAGGAATGTGGAAAAAAAAGAGATGAATTTTAAAAAAGTGCAAGGTTCTGGGACATGTTTGCCTGAATAATAATGCTTCCAAAATGATAATGGATTGTGTGTCATCCATTTGCAGAACTGTAGAAGCTGCTACGACAAATAAAATGATACATCAAATTTTAAACCACATGGGGCCTGTGTGTGTCACTTATCAGATACAATTAAACAAGAGGAATAATTGCCTACCTGCTAAGTGAAAAGATGCAATGTCACAGTGCCGTGCTCTGCTTTCATTTGCACAAGGGACAGTTGCTCTGGACACCCAGTCAAGGGCTTGCAGTGTTTGTGAAGCTGGGCGATGTTTGCCAAGCTCTTTGAGGAGCCAAAGCAGCGCTATTATGGTTCAGTGTTTAAGACCTGCTGTGTGTGTTTGTAGGAGCTTGACCATGACTGACTGCTGGCTACTTGTTCCCTGCTGGGTGCATGAAGCCCTTGCAGCACTAAGCCTTCCATTGGTTTTGAGCCACAAAGCCATTTCTTCACAGTGGTCCTGTACATCTCAATAGGACTGTGTTGCTGGGTCTTCCCAGCCTGCCTGTGTAGTTTTTCACTCTTGGAGGATGTCCTAGTCTGGCAGAGGAACCTATGCTTGAAGGCATGTCCCCAGCTCTGGAGAACCTCTACTAGCAACATTGCTTTTGCACAGCTTAGAGATGGGTCAGGACCTGCTGGAGGTTACCTGAGCCTGCCTTAAGAAGGGAGAGAGAGACAGACTAGCTGATCTCTGGGTTGCTACCATGTCTACGTTTCTATACTGGACAACAGTATGACTGCTATTGTCTGGAGACTAAACTGGTGTTAGAGATGTGGGGGGTGGATCACTTTCTAAAGCTGCTGGAAATGCAGCAGAACCTCTTTTTTTTGTTTGTTTGTTTGTTCATCCCTCTCCTGGTTTTTTTTTGCGGTTCTTTCATTCCAGTTGTCTGTCCAGTTGTGTTGGTACTAAAATAAGAACTCCTAACTGCTGTCTATTCATTAACTAAATTATAGGCAACTTCTTAGAAGCAGATCATGGACAAGTGCATACTAGCCATTCCAGGTTGCACTGTCTGCAAATACTTTACTAGAGGCAACAAAAATTTCCATGAAATTACTTGAAAATGGCTTTCGGAATTCTTAGCTCTTCATGTCAGAAAATGCCTTTTTTCTCCCCCCCCTGTATTTGTTGCTTTAAGTATTCCTGAGCAGGTTTAAAATTCTTTCTGTTCTGTGTTTGTCTCTAACTCAGGTTTATGCAATATGAAGATTTACAACTGCATGAATGTCTGGTGAAAAATATGTAAGGCCAAAATTCTGCTTTTGTCACTTCAGGATTTTGAAGTAAACTTTTCTGCCTCAGGAACACCGGTGACCCTCCTTTCAGGTAATGAAAATTCCCATTTATCTTCAGCTATGTAGTCACCTAACAGCCAAGGTTATGTTGGTCTAGCAGAGGCTACTAGCGCTCATATATTTTACTAATAAGATTATAAAAATATGAAGAATTCTTAAGACATTGGCTTTTGTAAGACTGTGACTTTCTGCAAGGTGCATGAACATAACTTGATGCTGAGCACCATGCTCAGAAGTCAGGCTGACTATGGACAAGGAGAGTCATTGAATGTTATTTTCCTCTCTTGAGTGTTTTTTCTGTGATGAAAGGAAATGCCTTCTAGATGTTGCTGCTGTAGCTGGAAAGCTGCTGGTGCTGCCCAAAAACTAGCAGCAGCATCTTGCTCTACCAAACTGTGAGCAGCATCCTGATCCCAGGGAAAGGCAGCTCCCTTGGACCCATGGGCACGGCAGACCCACTGCACATGTATGGCCGGAGCTCTGGTTGTCCTGCCAGCAATTCTGCTTGCCGTGCTTATCAGCCCATGTGTACAAGTGCAAATATCTCAAATGTAGAAAGAGCCATTAGCTTTAAAGGTCAACCCTGAAGCCTTCCATATACACAGTGCAGAGATATCTGTGTTAGAAACCTCTTGTAAAATTAGAGAGTGAAAAAACAAGCATTAGCGTGGGAGCAAATGGATTTCCTAGACTGGGCTCAGCAAAACAGTAAAGCTGAGACTTGAGTCCGAGCAGGGCCAAGCTATCCTGGGGCATGGCATCATGTGCTGCCAGGCTGCTTGTCATCTGCCACCCCTGCGTGTCCTTTCTCTTCATGTGCAGCATATATGAGGACTTGTCTGAGCCCACATGGGTCTCTGGGCTGCCCAGGACCTACATGGTTTTGTGCAGCACCTTGGGAATTTTGTTCATGTCCATCAGTTTATCTGGCCATGGCAATTACTCTCACTTCAGAATTAGCTCCTTCTGGTGTTGCTCATGATCCTTGGGGACCACTGAGCCTGGATACAGCTCTGATTTGGCCAAGGAAACTTTCCAACTTATGGAAAAATGGGGATGAGCTCCTTGGGCTGATCCTGGCTGCCCAGCTGCTTGCTGAGCTGTCTGTGACTGTATGTGCAGAAGCTGGGCTGTTCTACGCAAGATTTTATACTGGCTTCCTACAGCAATGATGCTCAGAGTTGTAGTCTCTATGGGGCATCTGTCTTCCTGCTTGAAGAGAAGAAGCTCTCCATGCATGCAAAAGCCAGTCATAGCAAAATTTTACAGAGGGGCAGTGGTGGCCTGCCAGGTGGTTGTGGGAGAGTCACTCTGGTATGCTCCCATGAGGGTAAGACTGCGTTGGGAGCTCAGCTCTGTTAGATACCAGAGTCCATGCATGAGCGCGTGGTTATGAATTTCACAACACTGCAGAAAGCTTCAGTTTGAACTTGCACGTTGCTGAGCTGTGAGGGAATCCTGTCAGAGCACAGAAACAAAGCTCCACCGATTTGGGTCTTTGCTCTGTGGTATTTTTTTCTTTCTTCCCTACATAAGTCCAAATACCAGAGGCAGTGTGTGCTGAGCTCTGGGGGCAGTGCCTGCACTGGGGGCAGAGCTGGTCCTCTCTTGGAGGGGTAGTGGGGCTGGAGCTCTGGGCACAGGCAGCAGCAAGGGAAATAAGGGGTGTGTCCCCGGTGGAGGTGCCAGAAGTCTTAGAGAGGAGCCTAGGCCCTCCTGATTTTCAGTGAGCTCAGGTTTGTTTACCATGTACAACTTTTTTTTTTCTTTTCCTTTACCCCTAGAAAACACTGCTGTCACTTCCTTCTCTCTCCTTGCTGCTCTTGTTATTTGTAGGGCTATGCCATCAGCTTTAATAAGCCAGAATAAATATATCTTCTTTTTTTTTGTTTTCTTTTTTTCTTTTTTTCTTGGAGAACCTCAGCTTTTCTCTTTCACAAAGCTGAGATCATTTCTATGATCCTAACTCTATCAATAGCCCTGTGAAGACTTGCATCTGCACAACCCAAGGGAGCATCAAACTGCAAACAGGAACAGCTGGGGACAGCAGAGGGGAGAGGGCACTGGGCCCGCGGGTCACACTCTTACACTAACCAGAGCACAGAGGCTATACCAGCTTCACGCTTTTATGCTGCCTTCAGGAAAGACCGCTCTTGGTCTAAACTGAGTGTGGTTGGGGCAGGTGATACCCAATTCCAGTCTAATACTGAATTGGCAGAGCAGGGTCATTACGACAAAAGATGACTTAAGTACCTAAATCACATTGATACTTTCAACATGTTATTCGTGTTTACTGTATGATTTCGATAAACTTAGTCACTAGAAAACAGAACTGTTTATGAAAAAGTATATCTGAACTTAAAAAAAGGCCCTTTATTGCTGCAAGAAGACTGGAGATGAGAGGAAGGGAAAGTCATAGAATATTGACAAGCTGTTTTTAATGCTGATGCAATTACCCCTACACAAGTTGATAAACTATTTTCACAGAATTTTGAAAGTCTTGGCTTTTGAAAGTTTGGTGGCACATGTGAATGTCCAGGCTTTATCTGAGAGGGAACACAAATGTGTGTGTTTCTCCTCTTGATGTTGCCAATGATCTTCAGGAATGGATGCCATGAAATATGGGTGCTAGGTTGATGGGGGAAGTGGGGGCTGGGGATTTGGGGTGCAGAGGGAAGCACCTGCTCCTGCCAGTGCGTGTTCCCTGGGCTCTGCTCCTGCCTGGCAGCCTCTGGGGGAGGGAGGTTCCCTCACCACAGACCAAGTGAACTTTGCTTTGCTGCAAGCAAAGAGGGCCATAAAAGAAACTGAGACACAGCCCCCATAAAGCCTTTCAACTGTCATAAATGTTTTCTTCTGGTTTGGAGCAGTTGTTTTTTATTCATGAGGCTCTGCTGATCCCCCTGCGGTTTTCTACGTGTACATCCTACAGCAGACATGTCAGGTAACATGGCACATATTTTTTTTTTATTTCATGGAGATCAAAGTCACATCTGAAACACCATGTGAAGATGAAGGTTTTTTCAAAATTAAAGAGCTAGATTAGGTGTGGGTCTCCATGTCATGTCATCTCTCCAAATGTTTTCATGTCAGCAGAAAAAATAAGAGCGAGGCTTTCTGACCTTGAAAAGAAATGCCTGAGGGAAAGACTCCTTCATGCAATTTTTAATACTCTTCCTAGTGACTTTTTTTTTCAAACCACTGTACCACAATACAGATTTGAACTAATGAATGTCATGCTCATATGGGGCAGTTCCAAAAATGAAAGACCTTGAGTAACTGAATGTTATTATTGCACTATACGGAGATGTTATCAACATCACCTACATTTCTGACTTTCAAGTGTCTTGGTATCTTATAGTTAGCTTGTCTGATGCATGAGAGACACACTCTAGATTTAGTTTCAAAGCCATCATATAAAACTTTACTCAAAAAATAGTACATAAAAGAGAGCATTATATGCTGATTATTTTTTCATTATTGTTTTCATTTGCCTGATCTCTTTTATTTAAGGTAGTATTGTTAAAACTTGTTCTCAGCTGCAGTGTTCCTCCCTAATATTGGGGGAGGAGGGGATCATTTTCAGATCTCTTCAAAAGCCTGCAAATGGCAGGTCTTTGGAAGACATGGATGAGGCTGTCATTGTGGTAGAATCTTGGGTGCATTTTGTACCTTTAGCAAGGCGCCTCATTCATACCACTTCTTTTCTGGAGGAGGACAACCTTTTTCCTTTCAAAAGGAACACATCCTCCACAGCAGATGTGTTAACTACATGAGGGAGGCAGCAGACACCAGTTCTTCCACCACATAGTTTTGAAGGTCCTCCTCTGATGACATGTTCAGCCCAGGGACCATGATTTGATTTAATGGGCTGATTAAGTGGGGACCTATTGCCATCAAGGCAGGTGTTAGGGATGGAGTTGGGTTCTTACCAAAGTTATATCATTCTATATAGTTATATAATATTCCTTGATTTCAATGAAGGCAGTCTTACCCCTCTCTGTTTTGGGCAGGAGTATAAGGAGTTAGGGGTCAACTTTCAAATGTAGCAGGCTCACTGTGAAAGCCAGTGAATTGGGACTGGGGAGATTTAGTCCTGATACTGCTACTGGCTTTCTGGGGCACTGAAATTAAGTTACGGTACTTTTTCTGTCTCCGTTTTTCCAGTAAAAGTGCCCATTAGTGTTGAGATTCAGCCACATTGCTAATTCCTAGACTTACAACTTCCCCAATTCATACTAAGTTTTTGCCTCCATTTCCGCTTTTCTTTCAAGACTGTCCCATTGGCTGTGTCTCTTTTTCAGTCTTCCGTATTTCCCCATCCATTTTTTGTCTTAAAGTTGCACAGAATGTTTCTGTATTAAAATTAATTTCCCTTTGCTGTATCTCTGATGCTTCTCAGGTTAGCAAAGCTTTTCATGATTTTCAGTCATGACTTAAAAAGCTGTTGGAGTACATGTCCTGCCTGAAAGCTGCTGAAGTGTGCAGGGGTTTATAGAAATGGGTAGAGGATGGCATTCTCAGGTCAGAAGTCATCTAAGCTCAGTGATGCAGAGGCATGTACCAGCAGGGGGGAGGTGGGCAGGTATTTCGGTGAGTTTCAGCGAGATCCCTGCATGCTGGTGCCAGAGGTGTGAGCTTGCAGAGTCAAGTGATGTGTGTCTCATCTGGTGCAGATGCCTCTGCAGCACGGTGTCAGAGCTCCTCAGTTTGAGTTCACTTCAGTTGTTTAACCTGCAGCTCTACAACGGTCTGCACAAACTGCAAAACCACACATTTGCACTACAGAAGAACAAGATTTGAGGAGTCCTGCCTGTTTGATACACACATGCATATGACAAGGGACAGTAACACAAGCAACATGACTTCATAGTCATGAATCCCCTCTTACCTTAGAAGAAGACATGCTTAACCTACTTTAGCAAGTGAAAGCAGCCTTTAGTTAGGTGGCCTGTCCTCCCTGTGGTCCTTCATGGCGGGACTGTGGTCTTGTATGGTATAACCTGACAAGCAATGAGAGGATGTTGTAGGACACACATGGGCTCTTGTTTGGACTAACCAACTCCTTTGGTTAGTCCAAGGACATGGAGCTCAGAGAAAGCTGAAACTTCATGGCAAACTCCTTTTGGATATGCTGGTGGGGTCCACAGCCCACAGACACAGAGAAGGTCCTTCCAGCCCTGTGGTATACAGCTGTTGCAGCAGGAGCCAGGGAAAACACTCTGGTTGAGCTGCTAAGAGATAACGTTATTCCTTCCCCTTCTTTGTGCTGAGCTGTGGGACTAGTGAACTCAGCTTATAGTGCAGGACTGTTGTTGTGGTGGGTCCCTGGTCCTGTGCCTTCCAGTCTCACTTCTGTGGGAAGGCAATGTCTCTTCTATCATGGAGAAATAGAGAAACTGTGGATTTTTCTTGGCAGTACCTCATGTAGCAGCTAATGTGTGGTGTATTGTCAAACACCAGTTACAGCCCCGTTTTCCTTGTAAGGCTGCCCGGCACCACATCCCAGGGTTGCCTGGCAGGGTTGAGAAATTTTCCACCAACTGTTCCCTGAAATTATTTGCAGTTGGAGCTGGAAAAGTGAATTAAAACAATCAAGCAAGCCAACTATGTAAAACAGGGGGGTTTTTTTTGTTTGTTTGGCAAGGTGGTTTTGTAATGTGTGTCCCGGGTTCTCAGTTCCCTTTTATTTTCCCTTGCTTGTAGCCTTCCTGCGTCCTCCTACCCCAGTCTGGCATCAGTAATGGTCCAGTCTGGGACAGACTGTAATTATTTAAGCAGAACTGATACAAAAAAAGTGAAGGTTGTAGCCATTGAGGAAGCACTGGGAAGAGGTGCCTGTTCCCCTTAGACTGCACCACCAAAAATGTACTCCTGTCCTATGCTCTGATGGAAACCTTGCAGAAATCTTCTTGGTCCTCACTGACTGCACAGGGTTTATGTTTTCACTTCTGTGCTCTCTCGGTGCCCAGCAGTTCAGAGCAGTCTCCCCACAGACGTAGAGTTTCTGTCATTTTCTTGTCTTCCAACAACAGAGTTCTCCAAAGATAAAATAGAGATTGCTGGGAATAAAAAGAAGTGCAAAATCCAGTTGGGTTATATCTTTCTTCCTCTTTCTATAGTTTTTCCCTGAAATAGCTCTAGCAAAAATTTAATCTTAGCCTGCACAAGCTACTGTGTTGAGTTGAAAGTATAACCCAGCAGAGAGGAAAGAATATCCAATAATCCTGTTTTAAAATAGACACTGACTGGTTGTACCGGGGTTATTTTAGACTGAATTTTTCAACACATTTTGTAATGGAAGAAGAAAATACGATCTATAATTCTATGAAGATTGTTTTCATCAGAACATTTCTCATTTATTTTAAATTTACCAGGAACAAATACAGCCTTTCATTAAATTGAAAGTCCAGGCTGGAAATAAATAATACTGTCAGAAGTGAAGAAAAATTCAACAGTTAAAGGACTTAGCTGTCACAAAAAATGTCTTTCAGCATACAAAATAATACCTACTTTTTTTTTTATAAGAATAAGAGAAATATTAGATACTCTCACATTAAGAATTCCTATATTTGCAATTTTTTTTTCAAATACATTTTCTTCACTAAATTGGTTATACTAAGAATGCCTGGATGCCCCAGTTAGACACATTTTGTGCAATCAGGAGGAAAGTCCAACAAGTGGTTACATAATCTGAATACTTGGCAAATGGCTGTTTATCAATGAAGTAAAAATAATAACATTAAAAAATAATTTGGATTGTCAAAGAATAACAGTATTTTGCTCGTTGATAAAAGTTATGTTTGGTAATAAAATAGTTCTGACTAAGAACTATTAATGGTGTGATGGTAATTTCACACACACTATGGTGTGAAAACTTCCATAAGCAAATCAATATTTAATAAGGGTGAAAGGGAAGCTGATGGAAGTAAGTATGAAATGTAGCCTGTTGAGGGAAGTTAAAATAGAAGTTAAAAAAATCTGTAACCAATGAGGTTAAGGAGTTGACTGCCCTACCATTATAAATTTGGGTCAAAAGCCATCAGATTTTAGGGAACAACAATAATAATGATGCTCACCTAGGGCTCATTGGCTTGTTTTGCTCTACTCATGTTGTCCAGATTTCTTCCATGGGCAGAAAATGTAGAAGCATCCTTAATAATAACAAGAAATAAAAGCAGGGATTCTCTCTTCAGTGCTTGGAGCTGCAACTTGTGGCTCTACGGAAAAATCTCTGCCATCCCGTGGCCCCTGATTTAATTGCAATGCAACCATAATGCCTCTCTGTGAACCGACAGTGAGAGTGTCCTAAGGGTGACCAAGGTATGAATAAATTACCTCTGTTAATGATAATGTCTACCCTGTTGTGACAAGAGAGAGGACAGGGCTTTATGTATTGAAGATGGAGTGGTTCAGGAGTAGGATGAAGTCCTCTATGGAAAAGGTGACAAGATGGGCTGGTGTCCTGCTGCCAGCAATAGTGTTTGGGCACTGGGACACTGCCTGCTGCATGTCCTGAGCCCTGCTCCAGCACTCAGAGTTTTAGCAGGGAAGTCTGTGCAGTCATGAAGAAGTGCCTGCATCTTTCCCTTCTCTAAAACTGTCCAGAACATCAAATCCAAGCATACAGGGAGACAAGTGGCTTTCCTCATGACTGTTAGGGCATTTTGGACCAGAGGGCTCAAAGAGATTTTTGGGTCATATCACAGGTATTTTGAAACTGAAAAGGAGGATCTCTAGAAACTGTGTATAAGGTGTGGGATTCATGTCAAGAGTAAGACTCCTAAATTTATTACCAACATGTACACTTGGTATGTAAACTCACATTTTAGTCAATGGAGATCAGGTCAATGGAGCCTGGAGAATGGTGTTGCTCACTCTAAAGCTGGATGTTCAGCTGAATCCCTCCTTAGGCCATGTAGGCTACAGTGGCTAGGGGTGGGATGCAATGTCCTAAACGCAGGTGTCTTTCACCATTTCAGAGATTCTAGGTGGTCGCATGGGTCTCCAGAAGAACACAGTGGTGTTGTACATGGTAGTGTACACACTAGCCCTCTGCAAATGCCCTGAGGTCCCTCAAATGGCACTCAGAACCTCTGATTAGAGAACCAAACTGACCCTAAAAATCCACTGACTAAGATGGGCATTTATACACTCAACACAAACGTAGACACCTAAAATTTAAGCTTCTTGATTTGAAATTGGATAGTAACCAAGCTCTCACCGGCATCATTCAGAGATGGGCACAATATGACTGCTGCGTTTAAATGAAATATGCTGCATTTGTTAGGATAACTAAGTGACTTTCCAGACAAATCTTTCTCCACTCTGAGCAGGATATCCTTTCAACCAGCCTACTTTCTGTCCCAATGGATGGATGTTTTTCGGGTGTAAGGTGGCAAAGGGAAAATCTTTCTATTATGCCCTGACCAGGCAGGGAAGCGTGAACTCTGGCCACCTTGCTTACCCTAGCAGATGCTAGGGGACTTGAAAGCACAGTAGGTCTGTTCTGCTCTGCCCTCACCTCCCCCTTGCCTCAGTCATCACAGCTTGATACAAGGGGTGGATGGACACCACAGGGTAAGTAGAATATGTGGGGGCAGTGAAAGAGTTGCTTTGTGGATGAGCCATCATTTGAAATTTCTTATTTCCTCAGTCACCTTGGGGCAACAAATCTTGTTTTTTTTTCTCAAACTAGCTTTGTGATTAGTAGCTATAACTCAGGTGCTTTATTAGACTTCAGAAATGCTCTTATCCTCCTAGAAAATGTCTTTGTGGGGTGTGTGCAGCCATGTTCACTCTCCTGCTGAAACTGTCATTGAAGTGGCCATGAGAGGACCACTCATCCAAGGTACCTTTTTGGGTTGTCCCTGCATGCCAGATGCTGTCCCAGCCTTTGTCTGGTCACTTGCTTCACACTGGCCTTTGGCTCACTCAAACGCTGCAAAGTGCCTGGTGTCCCAGTGTTCCACTAAGCTGCTGTGGACAAGTGTGCGTGTGTGTAGGTGCACACAGGAGGGAGAAATGCTTTTTAAAATTCACCAACCTTCAACTTCAAATTACTGCATTTAAAGCAAATCCCCAAATCATTTATTTCTAGGCTTCTGCCTTAATTCCCAGAGTTTTGATTTAATCTTAAAATATTTAATCATTTCCTTGGCAAATGACACTGAAATTGGACAGATGGTTTAAACTTAGCTCTCTTCCCTGGAGAAAAGCTGCTCAATTAAAACAACTGTAGCTCTCACACATCCAATTCATCCTTATCAGCCTGTCCTAATTAATCCCTCTAAAAGCAGTGTTACATAATGTGGGATCCTCTCTCCTTCATTTACTTTTCCATCTTGCCATTATTTCCTCTGTTTGCTTGCCTGCCCAGCACTGCTGGGTGTCAGGAGAAAGCCGCGGTGCAGGGAGAGCTGTGTGGAATTTCCAAGTCACATCTGTTAGAGCAAAAGGGAGGGACATGCATAAGCCATCAGGCTCAGTCGCTCATGCTTTTACTCTCTGACATTATTTTCCTCCACGGACAAATGATCTTTGCAAATCCTTAGAACAGCAGAATTAAATTTCTGTTACACCATTGTCTGTATAGCTACATAATCCCTTGCTGCTGCTAGTGCTGGGATTGCTTGGCTTTCACGGTACTTGCTGTTTGTGAAAATATCTTTCTGCGTGTGCTGGGGGAGTGCAGTTTGTTTAGCCACAGAAAGGAGCGAATTAGAACTGGGCTCAAAGAGACACGAGTAGATGGCCATAATAAATCCCACTGGAGACTGGGAGGTCTGACACTGTTAGTCTCACCTCTGTAGTACTGCCTGCATCATTTCACTCTGCTGCAGTGTTAAGAACAATAATTTGAATTTAATGGGTCTGGATGTAATTCAGGCAGCCAGTGAAGGTGAAATCCTGCCTTGAGGAGTACTGGTCTGTGTCCTGTGGCTGTGCTCCTGCAGAAGAGTAAAGAGCTGGTCTGCTAGCAGGCACATACAGACTGGGTTCCCAGGCTCACTGCTGCCTGGTACCTTGGCTGTATGTTGGGCTAAACATGTCCTTGGGCTAATTGGATTCAGGGCAGCTGGTGGTGTCTTGGGCTGCTATGGGTTCTATGTGGCCTTCATGTGTCCTATGGCCATCCAACAGTGTCAAGGTCAAAGGATGGTGTAGAGAGGTTGGTGCTGGTCTCTTCTCACAAGCAATTAGCGATAGAACAAGAAGGAATGGCTTCAAGCTCCAACAGGGTAGGTTTAGAATGGACATTAGGAAAAAATTTTTCACAGAAAGAGTCGTCAGAGACTGGAATAAGCTGCCCAGGGAGGTGGATGAATCACTGTCCCTGAATGTGTTTAAGAGTCGTTTAGATGTGGTGTTGGGGGATATGGTATAGGGGAGAACTTTGTAGAGTAAGGTTGATGGTTGGACTTGATGGTCCCAAGGGTCTTTTCCAACCTAGATGATTCTATGATTCTGTGATTCTAAGGTGGGTCTCCAGAGCAAGCTCAGACTGAGAGAGAGCATCACCTAGGCGACCTGCTGGAGGAGGATCAGGGCCCTGGGAAGAGCAAAATTTGTGCCTAAGATGGATTTATTCAATCTGCCTTCAGATTGTAATGGAGGAGGCTGCCCCAAAATGGAATCTTTGGCCACTCTGTTTCTGCTTAAAATGTTACAGGCTAAGCACCACATAATTATCTCTTACTGGTCTAGAGCTGATATATAAGCCAATAAATTCTTAAATATGAAGGACTTTGAAGCTAGTCCTGTTTTGAGTGGGAGGATGGACTGGGGAACCTCTAGGAGTCCCTTCCAGCTTAATTTTTTCCATGATTCTGCAGCCAGAGAATATGTTAAGTGCAATTATCCCTTTAATATTTGTATTAACAAGGACAATCAAAAGAAATGCCAAACAAATTCCACTGGATTTTTCCTCTAAATAGATGAATAGAATAAGACAATCTGCTTTATATATTTATTTAAACATCTTCCTAAAGTATTATTATTTTGTTTTGGTTTGGTTTACTTCAATAATTCTTTTGGCTGCTGACTGTACTGAAGAATTGCCTGTATGGAGAGTGGAAACCCCCACATCTTTAAAAAAATCTGGAATTCTCTTTGGATTCTACAGTAATTAAAACAAGCTTTTGTTAGTTTCCTAGAGCAGATATTTTTTGTTCTTTTTCTGCAGCACTATTTTGTTTAATGTCAGTAAAGAATGTATTTGAATGCTGAGGTACGAAAGCAGAATATTCTGTTTGAAACTGAAGTGATTTGTGGGAACCCACTGAAAAGTAGCAATGTGTAGGGCTCTTCTATTCTGTCTCTATATCAAAAAGAAAAACTTATTGAGTAATCCTGCAAGTCAGAAGTAGAAACAACTTATTGAGAGGGCAGGGTTTTTCTCACTACTGTTTGTTTTTCCAGTGCTACATTCAAGGCAGTAATTAAATTTGGAATGTAATGTGAGACAGCTTACCTGGGGAATTATTCCCCTGCTTCATTCTCCTGGAATTTTTCTGGGTATTCAGGGAAATATCTGCACCACTTAATTCCTTCCTTTTATTTCCATATTTATTTATATGTATCACATACTAAATCAGTAATATTCATAAACAGCATATACTTGAAAAAAAACCAAAATAAAATCAAGGCAAATCTTTACAGGCTAAGACATCTATAAGTTTTTCCAGGATTTCTGTTACTTGAGAAAGTCTAGTCACTGATCCTCTCTAAATCCAAGTAGTTTTAACTATGCATACAATATTTCTTTGTATTAAAAAGTACAATGCTATTATGTATAGGTAATCTGATAGCAGGAAAAGTAGTTTTGTTATTTAAAAAGGGGGAATTCTAAATATGAATTGAAGTATTTATCTTATTTTTATCATTCTTGTGGATTATTCTGCTCTTTAGGCAAAAGAATGTTGACCTAAATTTTCCTTAGTAATTTTCCCATTACAAGATTGAATCAAAACAATTACTTTTTCTGTCTCAGTCTCCCCAGCTATAGAAAAATTATATTCTGACCATGTAATGGTGTTGGAAAATATTTTTTTTTTTTTGACATTCACTGAGGGCCCTGTGGTCCCTTGTGTCAATGGATTTTGAAAGTATAAAGTCATCTTGCTGCTCTTGGGACATGAATTTACAAGTATTTGTAAATCAATGAATGAAAATGCAAACTCACAAAGATCTTGATTGTTTCGTTCTTAGCAGTCAACTCCAAACACCCCTAATTTGCAGAAATTAGTTATGAAATACAACCATATGTCCCTGTAATTACAAGAAAATGGATGGAAGCTGAGGAGATGGGCTGCATTCTGTGCATGAATAAATCTCCTCATCAGAGACACCGTCCGTAATTCCTCCTTGAGGGAATGCAATCCATCCCATGGATTGCACACACCCATGGGTGGGCTCCCTCCATGACATACCACCATACTGCTGTGTGTCAGGGTACCACGAAACTAAATTCCCTGGAAAAGGGATAATAAACAATAATAAGCTGCTGAGGCTTTAGCTCAGAAGTGGAGGAAAGAGGGACGGAGTTTTGGCAGTGACTGAAGCAATAACCTATTACACTCTGCCTTTTAAACAGTGACCATTAACTCTCATGCCTAAGTCTCCTCTAAAACCTGCGGAGCAGCAGGGATTACCCCCAAGATTGTTTTCCTCTGTCCCTGCTACCAGGAACATGTACATAGTGATCAAGTTTCAAATTGGTCCTGAGGTGTTCAGGCTGGGTGGGAGCTGTTGGGTGCTGGCTCGTCATGGATATGGACTCATGGAGAGCAGGGGCTGGCAGCTGCTCAAGCCATTGCTGCCATGGGATCCTGGAATTTGTTCCTCATTATCTTTAGGGTTTTTCAGTCAATATCAATGAAGAAATGTACACACCTGACTCAGGCACTGTATTCCAAGATTAGCTTATTGACTTCTGTGGATTTACTGCTGCTCTTGCACACTGATTGGGGCTGGAATGAAACTCCAAAGGGTCTTGGTGAAGAGAAGGTGCTTGCCTTAAGCAACCTAAAGATTTTCCACAATGTAATAGCTATTTCTTTTGACTGACTGTGCTGAAAGAGCAGCGAGGATTTGACTGACTGTGCTGAAAGAGCAGCGAGTCCAAGACAACGAGAAAGCCTAATTACTAATCCTCATCCGTCCAATGCTATGTGTGAAAGTCTTTCAGGCTTTCATTTGATCTCTGGGAGACACTCCCTGGTTATTGAACTTATGTCATCATCCTGCTCTCCCTAGGGCACTGCTGCCAGTCTTTGTCAGTTAGTGCTTTCAGTATCTGACTGGCAGGAAAAAAAGGATACAAAGAAACCTGAAGCTGTGCTGCTTATGACAGCCTCAGTGCTACAGTATCCTCTTCAGGACTGTCATCATCCCACACGGAGCCTTTGTTATTAGCAATGATTCCCTGTGACACGATGTGATTTAAAAATGATTGCTGGCATTGCTTTGTGTATCTTCTGTGTGGCCATCTGTCCATCAAAGAGGCAGCTCAATAAATGAATACACAGCTAAATGCAGAAGTATATACAAGTCCCACACCCAATAATTTTATTTAAAAAGCTATGCATCAAGCTCAGCTCCCTTCTTATAATCTTTTTTCCACTGGAGGCTCTGTTGTTTTTTTAAGTGTACAGTAACCACTATAATGTGTGCTGTAGTGATTAGATTAATGGTTGAATATTTATTCTGTTGGGTTTTTTTTTAAGACTTTGACTATGATGAAATGGCTGCTCTCAACTATCTTGCATCTCCAATAGAGGGTGGCCAAACATTGGAACATGCTTTCTGGAGAGATGGAGATGCCCCAAGCCTGCCAGTGTTTCAGGGGTGTTTGGACAATGCCCTTAATAGCATGCATTGGTCAAGCCTCAAGTGGTCAGGCACTTGGACTAGCTGAGCATTGTAGCTCCTTTCCAACTGAAATTATTCTATTCTATTCTATTCTATTCTATTCTATTCTATTCTATTCTATTCTATTCTATTCTATCCTATCCTGCTCTGCTCCAGCAAACAGGCCAAACAGATGCAAAATTAACATGTCTAAGATGCACAGATCTGAGGCTCAAAATTAAGTCTTTCAAGTAAAATAGTAAAGGTACTGGGGACAAAGAAAACCTGCAGCCCTGCTTGACTAGCAAAGATTCAGCTAAAGACATGCTTGGTGTGAGCATCAAAAAGAAGCAGTAGATTGTTTTCCTTTTTCTCAGGACTGCCTGCAAACTCATTTTTCCCTTTTGTATCCCTCCAGTCCCTCAGGGGCCCCCTGTGGTAACCTTTGGCATTTTCTATCCTGGTAGCAGGGCGTTTCCTGTGGTGTGTCAATAGCAATTTGGTTTTCTCTGATACCAAATTGAAAAATTCAGCTGACAAGCCCAATATCTGTGAATTAAATGTGTGACAAATGTGAGCTAACTTGAACAGTCATTTCAAGTAATCTATCAAGATATTGAAGTTCTTGGGTCAATTTGAAAATCAGAGAAAAAGCCATTCATATCTATTAATGTAAAACCAGCATTGACAAAAAAAAGTGTCTTTAAATGGGGTAGAGAAAGGCATATGGCTGATGTGTTTGGAAATATCTTAGGATGACTAGAGCAAGGTGAATACTGAATGCATAACCCTGATTTTGTTGGTATTTTTTTTCCAGTTTTATAAGTTTGTATACAACATGTCTTTTATTTCTAGAAGCATCATGTGAAATTCACAGCCCCAGAGAAAACCCTGCTCAGATTTGCCAGCAGACAATTTTGCTTTTTGCATTTAAACTCATCATTGACGTTCTCCATTTTATTATAAGAATGATGGTGTTAGAGGTTGAGTATGCAAACCCAGCAGCCTAACAGCAGTCCACTGAAACGGTAAGTCTTGCAAGACATTCCAGCATCATGAAATCTGTCTTTAATTGGGGTGAAAAGTTGGAATTTTGAAATGTTTTGCAGAACAGAAAAGCTGAAATTTCTTGTGGGAACCATCAGAGAGATTTCTTTAAATGAAGCATTTCAGTTGTGTCAAACTGTGTCATGAACATCAGACAATTTCATCTAATAAGGTGAAAAATATATTCCACCCTATCCTGTCCTGTTCTATTCTATTGTCAGTACAACGAGAAGAAAAAAGGGTGACTGGAGATGAAACAAGACAATGAATTTTGATTTTGAATTATTCAGAAACATTTTTCCATGGAAAATACCAAATGGGAACTCTTTCTGGAAAACAGCACTTCTTTATATGTGCCATCCTCCATGTGGTTTGACAACGGCAGATGAAATAAGTTGTGTCTTTCCTGGCTGCTCGTCCCCGCCAGCACTTTTTTCATCTTACTGGCTTGTCCTGTGGCTGAAGTCTCCTTGCTCAGTTGCTGGACCTCTGTTGAGGCGCTCTGCTGGGATGGCCCCATCAGGGCATGGCACTATCGTGCCTGGCATATAAACTCACCTTTAAACGAAAAGGCTATTTTTCTACCCAAAGTGTTCACAGCCTAAATAGAGCCAAGGACTCTGCATTAACCCATCTCATGAACCTTGTTAAATACAACTGGATCGTACGTCTTTGAAATTAAAGAACTGTGTGGCCTGGGGTTGTTGCTTTCTGCTGCACCCATGCTTGGCAGGGTGGGCTGTTTCAGAGGGGATGTCTTTCTCTCACAGAGGTGGTAGCTATGTCCATGTGCCTATGTCCATGTGTCTATGTCCATACCTGGAGGTCTCACATGTCTTCTCCTGGAGATCTCTGAAGCTATGGACCAGCTGTTGGAGCTGCTTGTGGGGTTGTGTTTTAGCCTGTGACTAACAAAATAAGATGATCACTTGAGTGGTTGGTCTAGCAAGTTCAAAGGCTCCATTGGCAGTGGTGACCAACATCTACTTGTGGCAGTCTTCTCAACCAACAGAATCATGAGTGGTCAGTTTTTTACTGAGACCTATGCTTTAAAGTTTTACAGAGAGCATGCAGGGCCTGGTGGGATTCCTGTATGTGCTTCAGTGCCTGACTTGGGTGCCAACAGGAATTAACCTCAATATGATACTGAAAAATCCTACCAGCTGCCACTGTGCACATTCAGGAGCCAAATGAAAACACAGTCAATGCAATTGACACAGACTCCCATTAGACACAACGTTCCTGGCTTTGGAGGTGGGTCCTCTGTTCATTATTCCAGTTTGGTTCTTTTCTGCTAAAGATCTAAAAGATCTTAAGTGGATTTATCTTGTGTTCTGTTTTCTCTGAGTGTGTAGACATGGTCGAGCACTTGGCTATGGAATTTACAATAAGAGTTGTTCAAGTGTTTTAATTCTAAATTAGTCATATGGAATTTGGAACATTGTTTTTTTAATTAATTGCATTCAAAAGGACTAATTAGTATTCCGACAGGGTGCTGTTTGTATGTGTGCCTATCTGCCACGCAATGTACCGCTAACAAAGCACAACACTCACATCTGTCCAAGATATTAATCATTCTTTAGTGAGAGAAAATACCTCATTTTAATTGCTGTGCCATTCTACACATCCCATTAATTAGCATTTGTTAAGCACCAAGAGTGTTGTTGGTGCCGTGTGGTACAGAACTTACAGACTGGGCACAGATATTTACAAAGGCAAAGGCCATGCCAGGAGCAGTGGCCACCCAAAAGCAGGCTGGGGATGGGGAGTCTAGGGAGTTTCACTCCATAGACAAGACAAAGAGGAGTTTTTGTAGATGTGGTCAAGTCTAGTTAGCTGGACATTTAAATGTGGTTGAGGTAGGGAACCTCCTAGTGGGACAGCAGAACACCTGGGACTCGTGATGTGGTTGCTTTGGGGGAAGGAGCAAAAAATCATCCTGTTCTCACTAGTACTGTGATATTTATCAAATATTTGGGTCTGATGCAGGCTCCACGTGCCCTAAGTCTCCATCTTGTGCTGTGGTGGTGGTGGTGAGAATAAAAGGAAAGCACGGGGGCTGGATGTGAGCTAGATGGCTGCAAAACTTGCTGTTGTTGACTCCAGTGCAGCTGTCCTCTCTGTGAGGGGTTTAAAAGGCTATGGCAGGGCAGGACACTTATAAGTGACAAGCATTGGAGAAAATAATTGTATGTCATTGATTTGACTGTACGTAAGTGCTGTTTATCAATCTTCCTGAAAGCTCAGATGCAGATGATGGTAAAGGAAAAACATTCTGGCTATACATGAGATTAGCTGAGCAAATGTGATCATTTACAAAAAAGGAAGACCTGATCAAAAGGAGACACTGTGGTGTGAGTGGCTTGCTTGGCTGTTATGATATTGCTATGTTTTAATTTCAAATTCAGAAGCAATAACGGGGACAATTTTTCTGCACTGGGGGCAGAGATCTATTTTTTATGCTTTCAAGAGTTATTTTCTTGGCAGGGGATAGACCCCATTGACAGATGATTTAAAAACTCTGATCAAAAGTGTGGCGAGCCCTCTCACCTCCTCTTGGCTTTTTGACAACCCTCCAGCCAAGCGAGGTGGCGGGATCATAGGGCAGAGATGAAGAGGTGCTGGTGATGCCACTGCGATGCAGCCCAGATGCTGAGCTGGACACAGACAGCCTTGGCCAGGTCACCCTCACTGTCAGACATGTAGCCCCCACCCCAGGGTCATCTTTGGGGTGGGATCACCGAGAGAATGTGATGCATGGTGCAGCATAGCCTTTGGCTTTGGCTTTGAACCTCATCTCCTAAATTAACAAGCCAGTGGGTTAGTATGCTTCCTGCACAAGCCCCATGCTTCTTTGCTGCCTGGGCTGGCTCAAGAATGAGGATATTAATATTAATATTCATGCAGCATTTATTTCTCTTGTGTTCTTGACATTCAAAAAAGTGTATGTATAATATACAGAGGTAAAAGTAGGCCAGTCCTGCCATTTCAAAGAGAACAGGAGATAAAGGCAAAATTGCTCTGTTTTGTGAGTTCATCATTTCCATAAAGATATTTCTGACTCTATGTTTCTGTACACACACACACACACATATATATATATATATATATGCATATACACTGCTATAGCTCAGGACAGTATTTAGATTCACTTGCAGTTCTACACTCACACACAGACTATTACATCTTTCTTTCAGTTACTTGATGAAGGAGCAATCACTAACAAAACCCTAAACCTGTCTGAAAGGTCCTAAAATGATAAATCTCTTTTCTCCAGAGATATGAGGTTTAATTTTGGCCGAAGAAGTCTCCACACACTTAGGTTCCCAATGATCCATTTGTAGCTTATCAATTAATTTTCATATTTCCGCTCTGTGGAGATGTGAAATTCATTTCCTGCTGGAGAGGTTACTGGAATGATAATGCGCAGGTGGCTTGAGATATAGCATAAATATATTATGCTTTGGTATGTCTCATTTATTATGAAAATACGCATACACTCTGAGCAGATGAAACAGCTTGATACCACAGCGGGGTCGTGCATTGGCTGGCAGTCATTTGTGAGGTTCTTCAATAATGCAAGTCAAGTGGTGACCGTAGACGCTGTGGCTTCAAAGAGGGTTCCCTCCCCACAGAGGCCAGAGGATACGAGGCTGTTCTCATCATTTTGTTTTGATGGCATTTACCAGGGCTTGCAAGCAGTGAATGAAATGCAAGGGGAAGGATGCAAGAGCTCCCTTATTGTGAAGGCTGTAGTGGCAATTCGTGCTGTCCTTGGAAAGGTCCTATATTATCTGATTTTTCTATAGCAGCCCTCATCTGCTAATCTTGGAGGAGCAGGACATCACAATTCAGTGCCTGAGTTACTGTATGGACATTTGAATAGCTGTCTACTCACTAGTTATGGGACCTTTAAGATGTTTTTATAAGACAAGTGGCCTTTCTCAGCTTCTGTTGGCTGTATTTTGGAATAGGCATTCTCACTGTTATGGTATTTGAACCCAAAGAAGTCCTAGCTCCATCTGGAAGACTTTGGAGAACAAGTCTCTGTTATTTGTCTTGAGGTCATTGTTTCACATGGGTTGTGTCTGCTGGTCCCTGTATCTTGCAGCTGTGGTATCATGAAAGAGTCACTGTTATATCTAGGGGAGGGCGTTGGGCTTGGTCATTATTTTACAAGCAGGAAGCCTCAAAAAAGGCGTTAAGGAAAAAAAGGCAAGTGGAAAAAAAATTTCGTCTTGTGGCCCATGTGCATCACAATGTTGTGCCCATGAGGGATAAGGGGAACTGGCTTGTACCCCCATCCTGAGTGATACTCAGGTCCCACAGGAGCCCTGGCTTTGGGTCCCAGGAGTGATGCCTGCTCTGGGTGCTGACACTGGGCTATCAATGGGTTTGATTGTAATGACCATGTTTGCAGGATAGTGCAGTGATAAACTTCCAGGTGCCTGGAACTAACTAACCAGGGAGTTACTCTTTGCACAGGCCCTCCTATTTTGTCTTTTCTTTCCAAAGCCCTCTGCTTTGTATTCAGCTACGATCAACAAAATCAGCTGAGGCAAATCTGCTGCTGCTGCTCACTTCACAACAATTTGCAAAACAGATCTGAGCCTGAACAGTTGTTACACAAATTGGGACTCAATGCTCAAACAAAAACTAGAAAACAAACAAACAGAATGCAGCACATTGTTGCACTGTGTGCCTCTCTGGGAGGTGGGCTTGAGGAGGGATGTTTGCTCTTTCTTTTGCAGAAAGGCAAGCAGGTTGCCAGCTGCTTTCCCTGTTGACAGAGCAGTGAAGCCTGGGAGAGGCTCTCTCTGTCACCAGACAAGCGGGAGCGCTTCCTATTGCCATCCTGAGCAGAAAAGTGTGAGAGCAGAGTTTGACATCGTTATAACAAACTCCTGGAATTTTTTTCCTCCACTTGCATTTCACAGAATCACAGAATCTTAATGGTTGGAAGGGACCTTTGAGGTCATCGAGTCCAACCACATTAAAAAAAAAACAAACACAAAAACAAACAAACAAACAAAAACCTTGAAAAAACCACACACACACACACACACACAAAACCCCCAACAAACCCATAAAACCCACATGCAAAAGAAAAAAAAAAAAGAAGCACCCACCAACTAAACCCCACACCCCACCACAGACCAATAATCTTGGGCACTAGAGCATGCCCTGAAGAGCCATGTCTACACGTTTCTTAAATACCTCCAGGGACGGTGACTCCACCACCTCCCTGGGCAGGCTGTTCCAGTGCCTGACCACTCTTTCAGTAAAGTAATTC
>BJBW01007062.1:9641-36677 GCA_004320125.1 Scolopax mira | reverse complement strand
AGGCAAAGGTTTTGCTTGTTCCAGGCTGCTAGAAGAGGAGGCAGAGATGATGGGCATCATCTCTCCCACTATCCTTTCCTGGACTCCTGGCATTTGGAGATGGTTATCACCTGTGCATGAGCCACTGGTGTCCTCTGCCATAGCAAGCCTTGTTCTGCAAAGATGTGATGGACATGGAGAGCATCTCTGTTTAGTTGAGCATTGAAGTTGCAGTGGCTCGCAGGAAAACACTGCAGCTCTTCAAGGGAGAAATGTATGACCTCTGGGGACAACACAACCAAACTGCATCCAGCTTTATGCAAATTTATTTAGGCTTCATCAGCATTACTTATAATTTATTAAGTCTTTGCAGCCTGGACTTCATGGGGTTGTGCTAACATAACCAGAAGATTGTTTCTGGAGTATGTAGCTGACTGGGTCTAAAAAAGATTTTTTTTCAGAAGTGAGAATAAAAGACTCAGCCAAATTGCTAATATTTGTACTGACCTACAGATAAAAGTAACACCAATCCCCAAGTCTAATTATGCTTGGACAGGGCCAGGTTTTATTCATTTTTCACAAATCTGATGAATATTGACTTAAATGTTTCTACTGGCAGAATATAAAATAAAAACAACTCTGATGCTAATTGCTATTTAGTCAATCAAAATGCTGTGATTTTGTGATTTTAGAAAATATAATTCAGAAATTAACTCAGAATGCTTCATAGAATTTTGGAGTGCTAAAGAGAGCCTCTGGCAAATGTGGAGAAAAATAGTCTCAAAGCTGAGTGTAGGACAGACTCAGAAATACCACTGCAATACAGAGCCCTGACAATGGCCTCTTTCTCCACTGGGTTGGTGGCGGAAGCAGAAGTGGCTCATTAGACATTTACAGATTAACTGCAGTCATCACCGTTGCTAGAATACAGCATCAGCACCTGAGGCCTGTCAGGTGTCCTTTGGAAAAGATTTTTTTTTTCCAGTTTAGTAAGTAGTGCAGCTAACCTCATAGTACTTTTGATTCCTCATATCGACAGTCTCCAATGCCCAAACATACATGAGCTGCTGAAGTCCGATAAAAATACCCTTCAGGGCAAGGATCCATGCACAGTGTATTCCTGTCCAGAACTGGGCAAACAATTAGGATTTTGCATTTCCTGGGTCAATGAAGCCATAATTTTTGGTTGAAAAGAATATTTCACTGGAACATTCCAGGGAATATTTAATTTGTGTAATGTTGGAGTGTTTTTTTAACATTTTTTTAAAACAACTTAAAAAGGAAAGGATGGAGCTGAAGGAAAAAACCTGCTGTGCAGAAAAACTGTAAAATTTTAGATCTTGAGGGCATTTTTAAAACTTCATCTTTTGACTGAACCTATTTGACAGCTTTGCAAACTGTTTACATCAACTGTTTACATATATATTTTCTTGTCAAAAGACAAAAAAATTGTCTTCAGCCAAAATAACTAACCAATATATAGCTATGTTAGAGATGGATCTGGTCCTGGTATGCTGTGTGATTCTCCTATTTTCGGTGGCATGGTTTTTTATCACACTTTGATAGATTGGGCTGATGTTTCCCATGCCAACCTTCTTCCTGTCGATGAGTGTTCATATGTTTGTTTTGAAAGTTTCATAAAAACCACAGTTCAGCTGTTCTTGAAAATGGGAAAGAGAAAAAAAAAAATCCTTTGCATGTTACTCTTTGTAAGAAAGTACCGTGGTACCTGGGTATTAGGGATAGTCCAACTTTTGACGACCCTGTGGAAATTCAGTTTGCTTTAGCCTGGTTGTAAATTCTTGTAAGATCTCATTCTAAACAAACTGAATTTGTTGGTATTCACAAGCTCAACTCCCTGAAAATCCCATTTGCAGAAAGCACAGGCTGTTCCTTCATGCTTCCTTCCTGTGATGCCATGGGGTCAGCATGTGTCCTCGACTCCTCCCGTGTGTGCACCAGCCTTGCTGGTCCTGCAGGGCTCTGCCCGGGGGGATGCTCATGAGTCCCCTCCTGTCACACAGGAGGTGCTGCTGCCTGACCTGACCTGGCCCTGGGTGTTCTTTCAGATGCACCTATGTAACACCAGAGCCAAAATCTTGCTGGGGGTGAGCTGATGCTAAACCTCTTTTCTCTTTCCTGTCCCTGGTTGCAGTTGCAGGTGTCCCTTTCCAGATGCATCTCCTCTCTGTTGGGCAGGGAGCGTGAGCTGTTCCTGAGAAACCCAGGCTCCGCTTGGCCAACCTGCCCAGTATGTGGATTTTAGCCCTCCTCAGAAATGGTTCATTATGGAGCTTTCTGGGACAACCATGTAGTTGTGTTTAATTGGAGCCTGCAGGGTTGATGGATCCCAGGAGAGTCCTCAGCTCTGCATTGCAGTCTGCAGAGGGTCCTGGAGCAGATGATTTATGCTGGTTTCCCTTGTGATATCACCATGGGTGAGAGGGTGCAGCCAGGCAGGCTTGATTCCTGGCCAGCTGGGTATGAAGGGATTCAGCTGTTGGTCCTCCCCAGACCAGACCCAGGGCTCCATCACCTTTGTGGTTCACCAGCTCCTAGCAAAACCACTCCCAGGGCAGTGCTTTGGGGAGACTGATGTGAAAATATCTGCATAGTATAAATGCAATGGGAAGGAAGGCAGCACCATGAGTCCAGCTTGATCTCTGTTGTCAGTTCTCAACTGGGACCTTGCTTGCCCCAGCTGCAACCTGACTGTGGAAGTCAAGAGCTGACAGATTGCTCCCAAGTGGCACTGGCTGCAGAAACCAAGGTATCATCATGCCCTGGAACAAACTGCTGGGCTCCGCAGGACCCTTGGTCCTGATGATGAAGTGAATCACAAGGTTGGTCCTGCTGCATCCTCCTGGTCAGGAGCTGCTCTCTGACTCCCTGGTCCCAGTGAAGGCAAAACCAGTAGCATCACGTCCCTGCTCACTCTGGTGTGACTGCAGCTGCCCTCCCAGTAGAGGGTAGAGAACCTCTGTCCTCAACCAGGGTGAGAAGCCAGCACCAAGCCTCCAAAGCTGCTGGGCTGCAGCATCCCTTTAGAGGGAGAGCAGTCCCTGTAAGCTCCAGCTAGACAATAGTCTACAGGGTCTGACGCAAAGGAAAGCTTGGGAGGAGGACGCAATGCAGGAGTAGCAACCTTTCATCCTAAAGAATGGGCCTGCAAGTGTTGCCAAAGAATCAGCTTTCATATGGTTTTTACTCCAAGGGAAATCTGGAGGATTTGTGCTAATCTACATATTCAAAAGAACAAAATGGCCTGAAACATAGTGCTGCATTTCTTTAAATACTTATCTTAAAGTAATACAGCAGCTAATTAATCATTAGTGTTGTATATTACTTGAAAACACTTTATTTGAAGCCTCCTTGCTGTGTAAAGAACAGTTTAAATCCTAGATTTAACCCCAAAACTCAGTCTGTGACTGCAGTGGCACATCCATAATATAAATTTTCTGTATGTTCATAAGTATAGACATTTGGTACCTAAATCTATAAAAGACAGGCAAGATGTGAAACCCCTTTCCCTGGAACTATGGAGCCCTGAACAAGAAAAAGATGTGGTCGGTTTATTTACCTTAGATAACAACAGAGCTGTGACAATTTGAAGTTCTTGTTATTTGGGGAGCTCCAATAGGTTTTCTTCATCATTGTCCCAAAATCATGATCTTTCCCAAGCTCCAGAATGACTAGAAGGAGCATGTGCAGATTTGTCCCTTGCCAGAAACATACCAGGAAAAAAGTTTATTTAATGCAGAGAAGAGGAAACTTTGCCTTTTCCATCACTGCTGTTCAGGCCAAAATAAAGGTGCCAATTGATTTTGTGTTAGAAGGTAATTAATTGTTGTGCAAAGCCTGGTCTAGAGTTTAAAGGCCACATTACTACAGCTAGGACCTCTGGCTGTGTCAGCAGCATCTGGCAGCTGAGAAGTGTGAAGAAAGGAGCAGAGTTTGCCCTGAGCATCTAGTCTGTGTGCTCCAAAAATAGTCAGAATTCACAATGAGATGGTGAAGGATGGAGCGAGAACTGAGGAGGTATTAGGGCACATATCAATAAGTCCTGTAGGACTAATTCTCTGCTGTGCCAATGCTTAGTGCCAGGTTTCTCCTGATTTACACCAGCAAACTGAGAGGAGAGTCATAAGCAGTGATCCCAGCAGAACCAGGAGGCAGGCTTTCTGCAGGCATCATTTGCTGGTCCTTGGTGATCCCAGGACTGTGGTGGTGACTTTTACACCTCTGCAGTGCATGGGGCAAGCACCACAGTGGAGCTCAGAGCATGGATTCTCCTCCGGCTGCTCTTGACCTGTCTCTTCATGCATGTTGCCTGCATGTGTTCAGCAGGGCACCCCCTCCATTCGTGCTCTGTGAGAAAGGCTTGTGGAGCGGAGCAGCGTGTTCCTCCTCAGGCTCAGCAGGGCTGAGTGAAGAGAGGGCAGGCAGGAGGCAATGACTTTTTGAGATGCACAGTTCCCTTCCCTGGGATGCTTGCTTTTCTTCTGCTGCTCTCTTCCTCTGCCACTCTCTTCTTCTGCCTGCTCTGAGCCAAGTTATCTTGGCCAAGGGCATATTTTTACTGCCCCAAAGATGGAAGGAGAAAGGGAGAGACCAGGCAGGAAGGTGAGAGAATTAGTGAACTGCTGCCTGATGTTCAAAGGGACATAGAGAAGCTGTTCAAGATATTATATAACCTGAAACAGCAAACGAGACAAGATGATCTAGAGAGGAAATCTCCCTCATCCCACTCTAGTAGGATTAGTGTCTTTCAAATTAGCCCATCTTTTCAACTCAAAGCATAAACAGGACTTTTCTGAGCTCTCCCTTTTCCATCTCTGCCTCATGTCTCATTACTGTTCTGTCCATCCAAAGTACTTTCATGTGCTGCTGCATCTAGAAAGGTTGGTTTGACATACGAGACATCTTACTGCATGTTCAATGTTTCACTTGCACAATTAATCCAGATGGAGTGCTGACTTCAACGCACTTTTAGAAAAAAGATATTAAAAAATCATGTTCTGTAGTTCTAGGTTTTGACAAGGAGGTTAGCATGGTCACATGTTGGCCAGAGGTGTTTTCTAACCACCTGAGTGAGTTACTTCATGAGCTGCAGCATTGCTGGAGGGCCTGTCACTTTATGAGTGAGGTATAAAACTGACCATCTATGAAGCTTTGCTCTAAATCTCAGAGTCTGTCATAAAACATTCTGCCTGATTAAGCCCCCAGGATCTTCAGCTGGTGGAACTCTCCCCCACCTTTTCCCCATATTATGAGGTGCTTGAAGTCAAAAGACATCCATTTACACCCCAGAGCATCTGTATCTCAGTAGCACGTGGGCTCTGATACTTACAGAGCTCAAGTACTTGAGCAACTCTCTAAACTGAAAATTTTGGAGTACAAATAGGTGCTTCATCCCAAGGAGCATATTTTTCTAAATAGGGGGAGTTCTGTAGGACAAAAGACATAACTATCAGTAACATTGTTGATTCAGGGCTGTTCATTCAGGAAATTAATTCCGATATTGGCTGCCTCTGAACCAGGACTTTGGACACTAAGTGCAGAAACAAGAAGAGCAAAATGAGAAGAGCTGCAGGTTTTCTAAGCAAGAGGCACAATCAGCTGTGTTCTCTTTTTCTGGGAAGACAATGTATTTTGGGCTAGGAATGTTCAAAGCAAGAACACGTCATGGGCAATTTACCCTACATGTGCCCTGGGGTCTGGTTTGGAAAACAGCAAATCACCCCTGTTGATCTAATGGCACTATTACTGGTAACAATGTAATGTCCTATTGATTATTTATCCATCATTAGTAGACTTATGTATTCCCAGACCAATACTCCAGTATAACTGCAAGTGAGCGTGTTTGATGTTTGAGTGCAAGGGTTGCTGCAAACATAGGATCCAAGGCCAGAGCTTAAAGACCTTTTCCCAGCAGATTTTTCAACAGGGAAAATTAATTTAACCAGGATCAGACTTGGAAAGAAGGGTCCTAAAAAAGGCTGTAGTCTTTTCACTGACACCAACAAGGGTTCATAGGCTCTGGGATCCCGTTAAGCCAACTTCTTCCTACATGTTATCAGACATGTTCACAGTCTTTCTGCTGTGAACACACACAGGAGGAGAATTTACATAGGATTTACATTCCCCGGGAAAGGGAAAGACATCCCTGGGAACAGAGAGGGTATTCAGCTGCTTGCTTGTAATTTGCAGGCCCTCTTCAGCATTTCACTAGACTTATGAATCTTGGGTCCAGCCTAGCCTCTAAAATTCACCCTACCTGCTCAAAATACAGATATTTACAAAAGAAAAACATTGGTTTTTATTGCTTCCTCTCTGACCTTCACGTCCCCTACCCCAAACTCACTTTTTCCAGCCTATATTTGCAATTCTGGGTTTCGAAAATGTGCTTTGGTGCGGCAAGATGGCATCCTCTGACAGCCAGTTTCCCTCCAGCGTGTTCAGAAAGGCACACAACGCAGGACAAGTCCCCTCTCCTAGGCAGGAAACTGTCAGTGAGGGCAAAGCAGCGAGCAGCCTGCAGTCCCAAGGGAGTCTCTGCATGCAGTGTGGGACACAGCGAGCCTGGGGGTTTGCCTGTGTCTCTCTGGCTGCCACACATATGTCCTAGCTCTCCAGCCTTATGTGCTACCCAGACATCCACCAGGAGTAGTTCCCACCCAAGTCTTTGATGATCCAATTGCCTACCCTGGTCTGTATGCACCCAAGTCCTATTTCAACCAATTCTTTTGGTAAAATGTAATGAGAGCTATAAATCATGTCAGCACTATCCAGGCTGGAAACCTCCCACTTCACCCAGCCCTATGGAAGAGGGATGTATTGGCTGAGAAGTTCCTAGTGAGGACTGGATGGAGACGATGGTCTGAACAGGGGCACAGTTGCTTTTCCAGCATGGAAGAGCCCTGGATTTATCTTCCAGAAACCCAGACTCAATCATAACCCTGTCCCTGTTGTCCAGATGCAACTGTTCTTGGGCGGCTCTGGTTGAAGGATTTGCATCTGTCTGAAGAGCCCATCAAAATGCAGCAGGTAGGCTTTGCTGTGAGAGTACATTGCCTGGCTGACTCGGCTACGTGGAGAGGTTGTACAGTGCTGTAAACACAAAGCTACATTCGTTCAGAGGCAACAGGCTCTATATTTCATCACTCTCTGTTAGTGCAGTTCTGCAGAGGATTTAGTGCAGAATGGAGGGATCACCGTGGGAGCGGGAGTCATCTGTGTATAGTAATTCCCCTGCCCAGGGCTGAGGAGGATTACTGCTGGAGGTGATGCAAGACACCCTCTAAGGAGGAGACAGGGATGACCTTGCAAGGTTTCCCTTTGATTTCATTGCCCATCACTTTCTTCAGCACATTGTACTGGAAGCACTGCTCAGCCTGGTGAGTGTGATTTGCTCCCTTGTGATGTCCCCTCCATCCTTAGGCTGCTTTTGTGGTCAGAGAAACTCTGGATGCTGTCAGGGCAGCCCTTTTTGGAGAGTTTGGGATAGAATTTCAGGATCATAAATCCCCGTTTGCTCTTCCGCTGTGCTCTGCTGCCCACTGGTGCAACATCCTCAGCAAACCTGGACAGCAGCTTCTCTGGGTCTGCAGGTCACTGCTCTGCATGAAAAGGGAGAGAGCCTATGAAACTTAATTTAAAGGAGTGAGAGCAGTTGTGAAAATGCCAGGTTCAGGGGGACCTATGTGCTAAATAATCCCATCTATCTTATCTCTAGGTATTGTTCCCTACTCTTAAATGTCACAGACACAGACCGTTTGTCCCACAAGCTTCTACTTTGATAAGTGTGTTGCTTGGATGGTGCTAAAGAAGCTGCTCTGCAATACTTTACCTCATCTGGTTGCCTTGGATCCGTCTTTGCTGTATTTACTAGAGCTGCCCTGTAGTGGACCTCTCCAGGCACCCAGGTCACAAACTCCTCTTGTTTTTTGATAAGAGACATGAAGGATCTAGTTCTTCATAAGTAGCTCTTTCACAACGTTTTACTCTGGTCTGCGAGTCTCTTTGACAGTGGTGCAGCTGTGAGTACTTGGCTGTTCTGCAAATCAGAGTGTGAAGCTGGTCACCCAGAAAATCAGAGGCAAGTGATTTGAGACCACTTGAGAGCATCTTACCTTAAGTTACTTGCGAATAAGCAGATGTGATCCTGAGGGAGGAGCAGGGACAGATGTTTTTTCTCCAAACCTGTGCTCAGCATCACAAGAATTTGCGGTTGCCTTTATGACACAGCCCAGACTGATTCCCAGACAAGTCCATCCTGCTTACTGAGTAAGAAAGGTGTTTTGTGTAAAAAGCAATGAATAATCATATGATTAAACTCAACCTCCTAAGAAACATTCACAAGAGGCTTTAATGGTGATTGTGCGGGCAATCTCCTTTTTAACCACTGATTTGCCTTGCAATCATGTATTGAATGTGGGCTTGTGCGTGTACACGTGTGTGTGCATGGACGAGCAAGCGCACCCGTGTGTGTCTGTGTGTGTACGTATCTGCCTCCATGGACATGTGTGAAAATTCCAACAGGTTCTAAAGACGAGAGGAAACACCAGGTGACTTTCAGTATCGGGAGGGTGCATCGCTGGCTGGGCATTGACATGCTGAATAACATGCTCTAGCTCTGGGCAATCCTGCTTCAGCAGGGGAGTTGGACTAGATGATCTCTATGGTCCCTTCCAACTCTAAAAAATTCATTGAAATTCAGAGAAAATTCAGTTTTTGAGCTCTTGCCCTCTCCTCTGGCCAGCAGCAGGGAGAGCAGATGGTGGCTCCTTCAGGGTAGGAGAGGAGAGCCCCTGGGATGTCAGGACTATGGTGGTTCCTCTCACATCTCACAAAGCTGGAGGGCACCCACAGCCGTGGTCCAGCTGTGGCTCTGCTTGCTTTCCAGCACCACAGGACAGACCAAGAGTACTTCTCAAGGAGGCAAAGCCTCTGGGAGAGAGAACAGAGAGAATAAGAGGCAAGTGCACCTATACATCTCTTTAAAGGATAAAATAGAGTTGTAGACTCTTATCTTGCCTGCCTCTTGATGTCACATTAAGACTCAGCTCCACAGTGAACAATAGCTGAAGCTTTGGAGTTTTCTCACACAGTTGAAAGAACTGAAAACACATGTTTGAGTTGCTAATTAGAGACTGAGCCAAGGTCTGTTGTAGAAATCCTGATCACTCTCCTGTCACTAGCAAAAGAAACCAAAGCAATCCCTTCCTGTACATGCTCCATTTTCCCTGAAGAGCAGCTCTGGGATCTTTTGCTGATCTCTGGAGTGGTGTTTGTTCAGTTGCGACTGGAGAAACATTTCCCCTCTGTTGCAGTGGATAGGAATTCAAAATGCAATTAACTGGATAGTCAGCTGGATAAATAAATAGACCCAACATTGGAGCTAAATTTGCTAAGGAACCCCATTTTACTGTGCCATAGATACATTATTGAGTAATCTAAGATGAGCATCTTTTCAGGCCAAGTTTTCCATGGGACGCTATATGTATATAAAGTCAAGACACTTGAAAAAAATACAAAATCTGTAAATTCACTCCTCTCATCAAGAAGGACACCACCAGTGCATTGATTATATATAGATGCATCCAATTCTGTCTGTCTGAACACAGAGATTGAGTTTTGAGGACATACCAGAAAACAGTGCAAATCTGTGTGCTTTCTGCTCGTCTTCCCATTTAATTGCCTCAGTTCTTTAGTATCTGAAGTTTCACCTTCGCAGTAGATCTCCAAGGAGTAAGCATTCATTTATGATGACACATTTGGGAGCATGGATCCTGCTGTTGGAACAGTTGAATTGAAAAGGATTTATAAAGTATATCAAGAAAATTTGTTTAAGGTAATTTGTGGGGAAGTTTTCTTGAGCTAATACAGAAGAAATAGATATAAAACCAGGATGACCAAATGAAATCCACATCAGACCTTACCAGGAAGTGCCCAGGTACAAAAAAGCCTTTCAAAGATTAAAAGGATAACAGGCAGAACATACAGCGGTGTTTACTTTGTCACCTTGGGATGGGGGAGCATCCTACCAGAGGCAGCTGACATGAACTTTTTGGGCTTTGCTCTTCACTGGGAAGACAACAATGTGTTCTTGGCCCTGAATGCCTCTAGAAAGGCATACCTGGCAGGGTCCTGAATTGCCATGAGTCCGTGGAGACCATTTTTGGGGTGTTTACCCAGGTATCTCTGCTGCACACCAGCACTACAAGCACTGCTTGAAGCTCCTCCATGGTCCCCAACATGTATCAGCAGCATCATCTAGTAAAATATTTCTAATGCTGCTTAGTCAGCGGGTTTGGATAGCTCATTCTTTCCGTTGACTGCATTGCTCTGTATTTCTTCTGGTCATTAATTGCAGGTCCTCCTTTTCAGCATTGTCTAAAGACAGCTTGGGATATGATTCCTGCACCTTTCAAAATTGTGTTCTCTCTAGGCCATGCATTTTATGTCATTTTAGGAGTAAATAGAATTTGGAAAAAAACACAACCCAAAATCAATTAAAACAAACCTTTTTAATTCCTGTAAATGTAATGACCACAGTTACACATGTTTGTCTTATGTATTTTGGAACTGCTAGGGCTTACAATAGACACAGAGGCATTATTCATCCAGGGCTTATCTCATTCACAAGGCAGACAAATGTTTGACTTTTGATTTCAGGTGAAGGACACGGTGCAGAACCAGATCAATCTATCTCTCTATCTTTGATTCATGAGCCAAAGAAATATATATTTCATCATTCAGGATAAACTCATTGGGATGTTTGAGGAGAATCACAGAAATTTGGTTCAAACAATATAGCAAGCACGTCCTAATTATTTTTACTGCAGAAATATTGTCTCCTATCCTTCAGTCTTGCTTCATCCTCACTGTTAAATGCAGTGCCTTTTCCAGGAAAATGGATGCTTCTCTTCCTTGTGACAGGGCTTCAGACCTTTTAATCAGAGCCTGGGACTGTGTATTTCATGCAAATGGGCTGCAAAGCAACTCCCAAAAAGCCTCAGGGACACTTATTGCCAGGGGAGACTCTGCTGCCTCTTCCTGAAGATCGGTGGCTGTGGCAGGTGAAGGCAGCCTGGAAAGGGGCTTGGAGCCCTGCCTGAGTGGGCAGGGAAGGGCTTTATTCCGCCCACATATCATAGATGCAGCGAGTTGCAAAAGGGGAAACTTGTGCCTGAACAGGCCGGGTAGGCTTGATCTCACACAGAGATGTTCTCAAGTGCCAGTGAGACTTTGCAGCTAAAAAGGTATTTAACAGTGACCATACCCAAAGCTCATAGAGTTTTCCATGGTGGAAGGTCTGGCTGGGAGTCCTTTGTTCCTTACAATATTTGTTTTGTCACAGATTCAATGTGCTGTGCACTCAGAGAGGACGATTGCAAAACACTCCATCAAGAGTGTCTGGAGGTGACGAAGTGAGACTTTGCAAAGCTTGTTTTCTATCTGGCTCTATCCCCCAACTCAGGTATTAATGCTAATAGATTAAGGAGAGATTGAGCTGGATCAGATAAATATATTAACGCATCATCTGCATACAGCATTAATGCAAATCTCTTTGAGCCCTTATAATGCTGGTGATGTTTTCATTTTTGGCATGTATTAGATCCCAAACATCCAGTTGCAAAATCAAATGACAAGAGAGCAAGATGTTCTTTTACCACTTTTCTGCCCAGGGAAGTGACTGAATATGAGGCTTTTTGCTGCTACTTGGGAAGCAGTTAAAATAAAGCCAGTATCAGACCAGGGTGGTACCAGACCAGGACTAAAAGCATGTGAACCTGCCAGGACACAGATGGCATCAAATTTGTGTGGTTTGTTTCCCTTAGGATTTTCTGGGCTGAGTTTCCATCTCCAGAGCAAGGGAAGAGAACCACAGGTTTGCAGCCTGATGCCTTGCAGAAATTTCCCTTGCAAAGCAAAGACTCACAGGCTGGATAGTGAATGTGGCCCAGGCTTGTGCTCCAGCAAAGCTCTGAGGGGCTGGGGGGCTCCTGGGGCTCAGCTCGGAGGAAACATTGTGTGTCAGACCTGTGAAAAGGGTCAGGCCTGTTAAATTCCAATGTAAACTCTTCTCATCGCTGCAGGGCCATGGGGTATCACTCCCACCCACGAGCAGCCTCACGAACTGCACTGAACACCTTCCCACAGGTACCAGTTGTGGCCTCTTGCCATGGCACTGTGGGGTTTCTCTGTGTCTGGAGACTAGGAATAAAATCTCTAGCACTGGAAAAAGCAGGGTTCAGAAGTCCCTGTGATCCTGAGAAACAGGACATGGTCTGTACAGCTGGTGGTTACCTACTGCCCATGTTCATCACGTGAATACCTAGAGCTTCATCTGCCCTTTCTGTCCCAGCAGCACCTCCCTCACTGTGATGCTTCTGGGCAATATCGTTCAAGGGGAAAATGACACTTAATGAAGTACTGATCAAAAGAGAAGCTTTGCCTGAGAAGTGCTATGTGTTGGGTGAATAACCACCCAGCTGATGAGAGGTACTGTTCTCCACTAGCCCGAGGCAGTTTAGCTTAGCCTGGCTTGGCAGCCTGAGTCCATGAATTTTTGGGAGAAGTTTCCCATAATCACGGCTGTGGAGTGAGGACTCAGAGAAGATCTACCTTTTCTCAGCAGGTAGGGTACTTCTGGTACATTGTGGACCATGGAGGGGCCTGGCCAGATGGAGATATGGATGGTGTCTTAAGTCCCCAGAGTAGGTGAGCTCTATTCCACTCTTTTAGTGATTAATACCATTAGTCTTAATGGTGTTGATGTAAAACTTTGAACTGTAAAATAGCACATAAATTACTCAAATGTGTCTTTTCATTTAGGATATCAGATGCCATAATCAAATAGAAAGGCCACACCACTGGACATATCTCTAGTAGGATGCTCATAGGCCTCCTCTCACATATGACAAAACCACTTTGTCACACTCTGAAAGCAGACGAGAGATGTGCAGTGGAGAGTTACGTCTTTTTACTGAAAACATGAAAAACAAAAAATGTAAAGTTAAGGGTTTATCAACACCTTCCCCAACTTCCACCATACATGCTTTCAGTAAATATTCATACTTCCTTAGAGTTGTTAATTGAGACAAAAAAAAACCCAGTTCTGCAGTGAAAATAAGTCTTGGCAGAAGAGGAAAGGGCCACATCACCTGTGTCTGCCTTCTGTTTCTGAAAACCAGGTTAGAGGGGTCTTCTGTCAGGATTTGACTCGAGACCTTAGAAAATTCACTATCTATTGTCCTTTTAACCAAATGCAAGAGAGATCTCTCTTGCCCCCAATGTAAGAAGGACACGAAGCTGTAAGAGCGGGTCCAGAGGTGGCTACAGAGATGCTGGGAGGGCTGGAGCCCCTTTGCTGTGAAGACAGGCTGAGAGAGTTGGGGAGGTTCAGCCTGGAGAAGAGAAGGCTCCAGGGAGACCTTGGAGCCCCTTACAGTGCATCAAGGGGCTCCAGGAAAGCTGGGGAGGGACTCTGGATCAAGGAGGGGAGCCATAGGATGAGGGGGGATGGTTTTAAGCTGAAGGAGGGGAGACTGAGATGAGATCTGGGGAAGAAATCTTTCACTCGTGAGGGTGATGAGAGCCTGGCCCAGGTTGCCCAGAGAAGCTGTGGCTTCATCGCAGTTTGGACAGGGCTTTGAGTAACCTGGTGTGATGGGAGGTGTCCCTGCCCAGGGCAGAGGGTGTGAATAGATGGTCTTTAGGGTCCCCTCCAACCATTCCATGATTTTATGGGCATTTCAATGCCTCACCTTGACCATAGATTTGTTTTCAGTTAGAGAAACAAGCAGAAATAGCAAATGTTAAGAAAACTCCCCTATATTCCAACACAGTTAAAAGCAGTGGCAACGAATGAATGAACACAGCGATAATACATCAGGTATTCAACTGTGGGAAGCCAATCTTGGAAGGCAGAGCCTGAGACCTGCAAACATGACATGGTGCAGGGACACATGCTGACGGCCCTGGTGCACTCATGGAGAGTGGCCACACTAGGTCTCAACCCCACTCACTGCCGGCTGCTGCTCCTGAGGTATGATCTAAGAGGTATGATCTAAGTGCTAGAGGCACCTGTAGGTTTAAACCAGTCAGATTTGCTCTGGGCAGAGGCAGTAGACTCAATAATATTTTAGCAAGTGGGAGTTAATGATTTCTTCTCGTTTGCTTGCTCCTAGCTTTTTCTGGCTGGAAGTGCAAATGAAGCTGTCTTTCTAAACCAGTCTAATTTGTGTTGAATTTAGTTGTCACAAGTCAGTTATCTGCCATGATGTGGAAATCACAGAATCTTAGTGGTTGGAAGGGACCTTTGAGATCATCGAGTCCAACCACATAAAAAAACCAAAACCACAACAACAACAACAACAACAACAAAACCCCCAAATAAACAAACACAAAACCACACCCACAAGCCAAAACAAAACAAACCAAAACAAACCCATAAAAAACAGAAGCCCCCCCCCCCAAAAAAAAGCACCCACCAACTAAACCCCACACTCACAACCCCCCACACAACACCCCACCACAAACCAATAATCTTGGGCACTAGAGCATGCCCTGAAGATCCATGTCTTCATGTTTCTTAAATACCTCCAGGGATGGTGACTCCACCACCTCCCTGGGCAGGCTGGTCCAATACCTGGCCACTCTTTCAGTAAAGTAATTCTTCCTAATATCTAATCTAAATCTCCCTTGCCACAGCTTCATACCATTCCCTCTGGTCCTGTCATTATTCCCTTGGGAGGATAAATCGGGGCCAGCTTGTTTATGATGAAGGGCGGATTAGGTAACAGTCCCCAGGGCCAGAAGGACCATTCCTGGGAGAGTGCTGCCACATCCCTGGCCGCAGCTGCATCCCTCCTGGACATCCTTCATGGGCTGTGCCTGCCAGCATCCTCCCCATGCTGCCTGTCCTGCCTTTCTAAACCCGGGCTTGGGATCACCCAAGCCTGGGGCTTGGAAAAGGCGACGGGTGAAACTGTGTGGAGACTCCGGCACTGCCCTCGTAGGCTTCCCAGGAGCCAACTGCCAGGCAGGCAGGGAGATGTGCTGTGACAGGCAGTGTTTACGGATGCTCAGCTTTGCTGACAGCTCTGCTGCACCTGTGTAAGTGGAAGGGGTGGTGATGTCCTTCCCTGGGAGCTGTCGAGGCTGCTCCCACTGGTGAAGGTTCCTCAGGTTGCAGCAGGTGAGCGAGAAAAGGGTCCTATTTTACTGCAGCTCACACAAGGAAGTAAAAACCTGCCTACAACCACCAAGAGACAGTTTACAATAAGCCCTTTTCAGCTCTTCTTTGCCTTTCCTAATTGCTTTGAGGTTATTCTTTTGAATAAGTTAGTTATTCTTTGTTTATCCTGATGAAAACAGGCAATATTTATTTATAATTTTACCTTGAAAGACTTCTAGTCTTTTCGGAGACCTTGCTAGATAAGATGGCCACAGAAGACACCCTGCAGAGCCCTGGTTAATGTGGAGTCCTGTTGTAGGTGCAAGTTACTGAGAGTGTTGCAGTCATGTTTCAGCTGCAGTTTTTAAGAAGTTAAATCCATGGTTCAGGCATAGTGCTGAGGAAAAATCTACTCTGTCCACAAACAGTGCTGGAGGAGGCTTGAGAGAGCTGCACCCCCTCAATAAACCCAGCCTGTCCTCAGCCTGTTTTCTGCAGACCTGGACCCTGACTCCCCAGACCTGCTCAGGGGCACAATGAGGGGGGGAAATCTGGTGAAGACTAATGAAGGTGCCACACAAACTCTTCATTTTAATTTCCATGGGAACGTTCAGCCTGCCATTTGCACTCCTTGTTGTACTTCCTGTAGTTGCTTTCCACCACAGTAATGCCATGTCTGAGACCACATTGTCTGTGAAATCTCCTGCTTTTTTTTTGCCCATGTTAACGCTGACCTGGGAAGTAGCAGGTGCCCTACCTGCATGGCACAACTCCTGCTACCACACCCCTTGTCTCTTCTGCTGCTGAAGATGTCATTTAAAAGGTAACCCTTTTCTTGCCATTAACCTGACACTGGTGAGACCTGGAGAGCTGCTGCAAAGCATACATGAAGGTTGCAGATGTGATCAATGTAACATGACATTTGGCTTTATCCAGGACTGGATGGTCATTCAGTGGTACAGTGGCCTTTTTCAGCTGTTCTGCTGCTCAAACCTCAAAGCCAGACACATCCTCCTGTCCTTCTCCTCTTCCACACACCAGTCCCATCTGCTCTGGTTTCCCTCTGGCATTAGGTCTCTAGCATTCCATTTTATTGCTACTTTAATAAGGAAATCTCTCTGAGGGCTGTGGCAGCTGGAAAAACATCTGCAGGAGTGATTTGCATGGTTTTTGCTGGCAGCTCAGAGGTTGGACAGACAGAATTTTTTTCTGGTTTGTAGGTTTTTCAGGCCATAGCAGGCATGTTGTTTCCACCAAGCTTGAATCTCTGATGAACAGCTGTATCCAGTCGTATCCAGTGAGAGTTCATCGCAAGAGCCTGAGACCAAATGCAGAGCTCGCTTTACCAGTGCTAGGTGCACTGTGCAGGCAAACACCACATCCAGAGAGGAGTGCAGTGATTTCACAAATTAGGGTCTCCAAAAGAGGTGACATGAGGGGATGAGGAAGCCAGAGCCTTTCTGGGATATTGCTGCTTTTCCTGAGCGAGCAACAGCTTTGGAAGGACTCCCAACCACACAAAATCATAGCACAGAGAGACCACCAAGTGCAGGAGCTGGGTCTGAGTGTGGGAAAGCGCCGTGTGCTGCTCAGGGGGCAGCTGGTTCCAGGAACAAATGCATCTCAAGATCAGCTCTCCCTAAGCTCTTTGTACACCTGCTCTTCAGAGAAGGCTGGAAGCCAGAGCTCTGTGGCTTAACCAGGCAATTAATTCTTCTCCTCTACTCCCTGGTTGCAACTGGGGGCAGAGGAGACCTGTGAAAATGACATGAGGGCTGGTGAAATTATTTGCCTGAACTTCTTCATGGAAGGGCATTTGCTAAGCATTGCCAGAGCTGTCTAAGTCCTGGGGAGGAGCATGATCAGCTTCTTCTCTGCATTGGGATGCAGAGTGCTCTGAGTGGTGCCTTGGGCACAGGTTCGCTTACCCTGAAGGGCAGGATGGATGTTTTTGGGGAACAGAGGAAGTGCATGAACTGGTGCAACTGAGCAATTCCTAAAATTAACCCAGTGGTTCTTGGCAAAAATTTTCCTGGAAATTTCCATGTTCTTCCCTGGAAAATGGAAACCTTTGCAGAAAGACAAGATACCCTGGCACCTGCAGCCACAGCCACCAGGCTCTGCTCACAGACAGTCCTTAACAGAGCATGTGGTGATGGAGAGAACAGGTGGACTCCACGGCATGGGCTCAGTTTGGAGGAAGTTTCCATGCCCTCGCAGATGGAGCAGAACATGCACACAGTGAAGACAAGGGAACATGGACTCTGGGTCCTCTGTGCTAGAGGACCTCTGAGGACAGGTTGGACTCAACAGAAAAGGCTCTGATGCTGCTGAGCAGGAGGAGAGCAGATGGGCAATACTCTTCTGGACCCATCCAGACTGATTTCTGGTGCTCTCTTAGTCCCACGTAGGCAACTGACTGGCAAAGGTACAACAGTGCAGCATTCCAGGGCTCTGGGCTGCCCTAAAAAGAGGATGAGCCACCTACCCTTGTCCCACCATGTTCCCCCACCTACTCTGGTTCAGCTGCAATTGCTTGGTGATAGTAAAGATAATTCTATAGTTCTCTTTGAATTGTATAAAACTTTTGCTTTTCAGTAAACGCTTTCATGGAAAGGGGTGCTTAGCATGTGTCTCAGCCTAGTTTTCAATACCTGTAAGGGGGCTTGCTCTAGTTTTTCCATCTCCCATATCACACTGCCACCCCCCACTCCATGCTCTCCTGCACCCCCGGGGCCATGCAAGTGAGAAGACACTGGCAGCCACATAGCACCTCCTCCACTTCTCCCCAGAGGAGGTGCTGATGTTTGTGATAATGAAATGTCTTGTGGAAGGGAGATGGGAAAAGAAAGAGAAGAGAAAACAGGTACCTGGATCCACAGTGCTGTAGCTGTGTACGGGAGCTGCCATTTGCAGCCTCCAGGAAGGCTCCTTCTACCTCATCCACTTGCATTAGTCTTCAGAATAACCAAGATCATCCTGTCACTGCTGAAAGCCTCCAGCAGCAGCACTGGGTGCTTCCTCTGCTCCAGCTTTGAAGTTACAGACACCCACTTTGGAGACTGAAGCCAAGAGAGTGACATCTGGATCCCTGCATGGTTCGTGCAGGAGCTGTTTTGCCACAGGATCTGATATTCCTCCCCTGGCCACCCCCGCTCTTGCCTCTTCTCTCTCCTTTCCCAGCCCAGACATTGTAGCACTAGTCTCTGTCACACCTCTCCTGACAGGACCTGTCTCAAAGATCGTCTGTGATGGAAAGCTGAGAGCCAGATGCTGAGCAAAAGCAAACTCATCCATAAAGTTGGTGTGGCTGCCATTCCTGAACTGCTCCTGTACTTCTGAGGAGGCTGGTTAGGGTGACCAAAGCTCCCAGTGAGGCCTCTCAGCTCAGCTGGGGTGCTCTCTGTCAGCACCTGCAGAGGTGCCTGACTATCCAGCACAGAAATTACTTCAACTGACATCCCACCAGCGAGAGAGGTGAATGGTACATTGGCCTGGCAATCTCCATCCTCATTTAGCCTTCAAGGTTAATTGGTTGCAGGCTCTTGCAGAAGCCTTGGAGCCTTGCTTACGTGAGCTGTCTGTCCCCAGAATAACACTTAGCTATACTTTTAGAGCATCAACCAAGGACTAGGAGGATCCCCATGCCTAGTTTTCCTCCACATCAAAGCATCTCCTTGACAGGAGATGCTCAGGGAGAGCCCTCAGGATTCCCTGCTCTTGACTATGCACAGAAACCTGCCAGGGACTCACAGCCTGGGGCATCCTGGTTAGAAAAGTATTCTGCTCTCTCAGCTGTACCTGGTTCAACTCCAGATCCTGCCCTCTTGAATGTGGCTGTGAGGACAAGCTCCTTGGCAGCCCTTTTCCAACACATTCCCAGCAATACCTTTGGCCCTGCCAACTCCCAAGTAAGGGGAATGAGTTGGGTTGGGGACTGGCAGGATGCAGTGAGTGAGGACAACCTGATGGCAAAAATGCAAATGTACTAGGAAAAACTGGAGAATCTGCTTCTGCTGCCCTTAGCCTAAAGGAGAGCTTTTTAAACTACTGTGGTTTGGACAATGCTTTTTTCTGCTCTGACAATTAGCATCCATTTAGGAATGGGATCCTGATGACTCAGAAAACATCCTCTGGCATAGGGCACAAGACAATTGTTCTCTTGAAAGTGAACACAGGGGCACAGTGCTGAAGAAGAGGGTTGGAGGAGGGCTGTAGCATTCCTGGCCCTGCTCCTCTAAGGGCTGGCTGCCATCAGCTTTTCTGAGGAGCAGATCTGCAGCGTCACATGGGAGAGTGCTCGGTCACACTGGGAGTCATTAGGCAGTGGCAGCAACTGGCAGGTTGTGCAGAGAGCAGAGGATACACCAGAGAATACGTTCATATAGGTGGGAGCTCATGATTGGGATGCTTTGAGAGGAGGTCATAAGGAAAACAGCTATCTCATGCCTACATGAGCAATTAGAGTAGAGGCTGCACTAACTTCACAGAACTGTAGTTACTGCTAATCAAATTGAGCTGCATCGGCTCTCACTGGAATAATTGCCCATGGGGATTCAGAGCATGTCCGAGCACTCAGCTCGTTAGCGTGCCGGCTGTGGGCTGGCAATCCTCTCATCAGGCACCAGCTGGGTGTCTGAAGCATGTTCTCCTGCAGAGACACCCTCATGCACAGCCAGCCTTCAGCTTTTGGGATGTCAGTGGCACCACTGGCTGCTGGGATCCTGACATCTCTGTCTCAAAATTCTCATTTTGATGGAACTGAGAAAAGTTGCTTTTAATGTGGACTTTGGTGGGGCCACAGGGCTGTGTGCAGGACCACTCCCTTGGGTGTAGGGAGACCCTTGGTTGCGTATTCCTGGAATCAGGCCACCACAGGACGGTGAGATCACACTTGCCACAGTTGTGTCCCTGCTCTGGATAAGCAGTGAGCGTGTGGACTGGTGCGAGACCTGGCACGGAGAGGGGCAGTTAAACGGCTGAATGCACAGATTTGCCCATGACACTGAGCAACAAGGACACTGACACTGGGAAGACTAATTGTTTGGATTGATTAGGAGTAGGAAATAGTAAAGCTGAGAGATTTGAACTGCTTTGTCACCTGTTTTCTGGCCATTGTGAGAATAGCTGTGCAAGTGGCAGAGTATGTTCAGAGCACGTGAAGTGTGTGAGCCTGCTGTGAACTGAACTGGTAAATACATGGTGCAATGCAGTGGAAAAGCAGCTGTGTGGCAAGAAACCTGCGTTCAACAAGTCAGAGCTCATAGTCTTTAGCTTCCTGACCACAGCTCAGCTGGGGTCTCCAGGCTGTACCCTGGAGACCTGTACCACTGACCTGGTACCCAGGTGGTAAATTCTGTAACTGAGCTGATTTTGTAGGTAATGGGGTGAAAGCCTCTGGCTAATGGGAGATGCAGAGCCTGGGGAACTGAAAAACCTGTGCCTAGTATTTTGGGAGCAGAAATCAATACTGCTTTTCTTCTTCCTCTCTCAGGATCTAGATGATTATCTGTGAAATATTCTGCAAAGGCTCTTTTTTAAGTAAGGATTGTGGCCTGTAAAACAGGTCCCAGAGGAAAAAAGTGTCCCTGCAGAGCAACCCAGCCTCCTGATCCAGGTCTGTGCTTTCCCAAATGAATCACTGTTGGCTTTCAGCAGGCTCCAGCCCAGCTGCCACCTTCTTCTGCATCTCTTTGTTCCTCGGGGGCAGCTCCGTGGGGCTCTCAAGCAGCTCAGGCACTGACAAAATGCCAATAGCCCCATTTTGTGTATTGGTTTCCACTTTGCTGGCAACTGGTAAAATGCAGGGCTCTTAATTTCTGTAAACATGAGTCCAAACCTACATTTGCATCAAGGAGATAGATTGATCAGCGCTAAACAAGAACGCCCTTACTAATGAGAGGTGAACTGCTAATGTGGGAGAGCACCTTTCCTCCAGACGGGAATAGCCTTTGAGCAAGGGGTGATTTTCTGGGCTGTATTATCCACTTGGAAGGAAACACCTGCTAACACATGGAGCTCCCGATGATGAGGGCACTAGCCTGAAAGCAAGAGATCTGGTTTTGCCACTGGGGGACTAAGGACCCCATAAAACCCTCCAGTTCTCTATGTCAACCCATCCCTTCTGGCTGTGGAGTCTCTTTCTCCAAGTCCATATTTATAATTCTGCACAGAACACACAGCACTGATCTGCATGGGATCAGAGTTCCCCTGGGCTCGCAGCCCATGGAAATGTGCACACAATCCCAAACAGCTTCACTGTGAGACCAACAGTGCTGATCCCCCATCCCAGCTCCCTAGGGATTCCCCACATAGGACAGAGACACCCCCTTGGTGGGTGACCTCACATGCCATGGCCAGAGAGGGGAAATGGGAAGACTTGTGGAAGTCTCCAGAAGACCTCTGGCAGCCACAGTTTGATGTTAAGCCAGGCTGGAGATGCTGGCTGTAGGTGATTTCTGCCACAGCCTTTTCTACAAGAAGTGATGTGCTGCTGGAAGCACTTGGCACACATGGAAGGGTCAAGAAAATTCCCTCAGAGCAGGTGACTGGACACCCTCCTAGGGGATGTATTTAAGTCAGAGGCAAGCCTCTGGGCTTGAGGCAGGGTGTCCTGATGTGATTATCGGCTTTGTGCCACACAGGAGGTCAGGTGGGTGATTGGTTCCTTCTGTCTCTACCATCAATGAGTCAATAAAACATGCAATTGAAGTATTTTTGCAGAGGATGTATTACACCATTTCCATAGCAAGAGAATAGCTCAAAGCAACACCCAAAATATGCTTTGTGTTATCAGAAGCAAGGAAATTTTGAATTAAAAAGATGCTTCAAGCCCTGGGAAGTGTCAGTGTGTGGCTCACCATCCTCACCCGTTTGCAGCAAGCACTGCAGTGCAGCTTATATGTAAAAGGCAGTTTTTCTCGAGCACCATATCAGGCTCCTTCATCTTGCTCATCCAACTTGCTAGTCAGTCCCTGAATCACACAATGGCTCAGAACTTCATCTGATGGCTGACCATGACTCACAGGCCTTATAAAGTGTTAACATCTGCTGCTACCCGCTAGTCATGACATCAGCTGCACCATCCCAGCTAGTCCCTACACTTGTTCCTCCAGGTTATCATTATAATTAGTCCTCCTGAAATAGTCCCAGCAGAGATGGGACAGATACATAACTGTAAATGGTCAGAAGTCTTTGCTCCCACACGGTTTTCCAGCAGTAAGCAAGTTCCTGAGGAAGAAACACCGCCTGTAAGAAGTCTGAAAAATTTGCCTGTGGACTTCCCAATTTCCTATGGCCTTTATACTTCCCACTGATGGCAGGGTTAGAAGAGCTGGTCAGCACTTACATTCATCCACAGTCATTGCAAGAATGGGAAACTAAACCTTAAATGTAAGGGTCTGTTTGCGACTGTTTGCTTTTAGTGGGAAATCCTGAAAAGGCACTTTTCACAGATTTCTTTCTGCATCGCCAAGTCATGTTGCACTGGATGTGTTTGTTTCCTGCACAGCTTTTGCATGAATCAACATCCAGGCCATAATTCATGTGAGATGTAACTCAAATATACCCAGGATATGTATCCTAGGGGATGAAGCTTTTCTCCAACTGTCTCTGAAGGAACTGCCTGTCATGACAGCTCTGGCTCTGGGGATCTGAGATCTTTTCCACAGGGAGGAGACCTGCGTTGGAGTGTCTGCAGTGATGATAGCCCCTCCTTGTCCGGTCTCCCCAAAATGCCACATGCATCCCTTCAGGGTTCTGCTGCATCCCAGTGGGCTCCAAAGCAACCAGAAATGTGCTCCCGTCTCCCAGAGAGTTTTGCTTTTCCTCTTCTCTGCTCTCTGAGCTGGGTTCCCTAAGGATATATAACTGAGTTTTATAATGAAGCACCTCTCACCCAGCACATATTAAATAAATTTCTGTTGGCCTTTATTACACAATAATGATAGTAAGATTTAATTACCTCTGCACCCAATGGGGACATGAATTATAACCATTATGACTAAATCTTCCCAGTAGTGTAATTGGTGTTGTCTGCAGTTGAGGGTCATTTCCAGTGCACCAGTGGGTGGTGACAGAAAAATCCTTCCCGAGGAATGTGAATCCCAAACTGAGACTGGGGGCAGACTAAAAGACTAAGACAGGTAGAAAGCAGCCGATACAGGGAACCCAATTAAACAATGCTGCTTTGTGGAGTTTCACATCTGTGTCAGAGGCTAAAGATGCAGGAAAATGTGTGAAAATCCAAGAGCTCGTAGAGATCAACTGGGTCAGTCTCTATGGGCTCTGCCCTAGGACTGTGCTGCTCTCCTCTCAGCTACCCTCATTTTCCACAATTTCAAATTTTTTTTTTTTTTTTTCAGGTTAAAGAAAACAGAAAATGCATTCTTTGATGGACTGTGTTTCCAGGGCTCTCTGACACGTCTGTTTTGATTCGCGCTGAAAACTGTGTCACCCAGATCCATCCCAGGCACCTACAGTTCATGCTGTGCTTTTAACAGTGTGAAGAGAAAGGAGTTCTCCAAGAGCAGAGGAGGTGGGGAGGGCTGGGAATGGCAGAGCCAGAATGAGCAACCCTTGCCCAAACCCTTGTCCAGCGGCCACAGTGTTGCCCTGGCCACACGCTCTGGCTGTGACTACATCTGAAAGGAGTGTTAAGGGCTGGGGGAGCATTTGGGACTCTGGACTGGGGAGCAGAGGGTCATGAATCACCTCTTGCCCTTTGGAGGGGCTCAGTTTAAGCATTTTCTGCTCAGCACCTACCCCACAGTTGCAAAGGTACTGGTGTAATGAGGATTTGTTCCAAACCTTTCAGATACTGTCAGTTTTGTCCTGCTCACTAAACTATGATGCAAACAGGTTCAGTTCAGCTGTCCTCACACCCAGCCCTTGTGTTTGCACCGCCTCGGGGTGCTTCTTCTACCAACCTCCTTCTCCACCCCACCTTGATCTCTTTTGTCCACATTTCTCCCAGTGCCTTCTCTCCCCAGGTCCCTTTCTTTTGCCTCCAGTTTCAGAAAGTGCTGTGGGATGTTGAGGGCTGGTTTCCCACAGGGCACCCAGGGATCTGAAACCCTGCATCACCCTCAGGGCACCTGTTCCAGCCTTCATCCTTTGATGCATCCGCGCTCACAGGTCATGCTTGGTTGCTGTTCTTCACCAGACTCCCACTGCACATCCTCAGAGGATTCCCCAGAAAGGTAAAATCTGCTCATTGTATCAGGAAACAAAAGTATAAAGCTGAGACGAGAGGGCTGGCAGGCTGGTCTCATGTTTTCGCTTGCAAGAATCTTACCATGGGCATGCTGGCCTGCAGGCAGGGTCCTCCCAGGCTTGTGGGTCTCCTGCCTGGAAACAAGCCTGGCCCTTGAACTTTTCTGCTTGTGCAGCTGAAGTCATCTTGAAAGGAGCCAGTGAAGCTATTTTAAAGCCTACTTTGAGGCTTGAAACTTGTGATTCAGGCCTCTCCGTTCCACACCAAATTGCATGTCTTAATTTTTCAGTCACTGTTCCTGGAGAAAGGGAATTGTCCCTCTTATTTTCTCCTCCAGGTAGTTGCTCACTTTTCAAAACTGAATGATAAAGTATTGGCTTATCTGGCAACTGGGGGCGTGAAGTGTTGGCAAAGATACCATGTGAATCATGTGCTACCATTCATTTTCTTCTTCTGTATTTGGGGATGCAGAACATACTCTGGGTGCCGAACAGTGGCCGTAAGGTGCTTCCAGTGGTGCACTGGCACCTGCCACCCCTATAAGCATCCCTGGGTGACCTTTGTGGCAGGAACTGCTGGGGGCGGGGTGGGGTGGGGTTGGAATTTCATCCTTGTCCATCTGTAAGGCATTGATTTATGCTGGGGTTCACACAGGGCAGCACTGGGGCATGTGGGGATATCTGCAGAAGGACCTACTGATTCAGTGCATGGCTTTTGAGAGCGATTCCTTTTGGGAAGCAGTGGGAAATATCTGCACATTGCAGGCAGAGCTGACCCACAAAGCCCAGTTGCCACACCAAGTATTCCCAGTGTCTGTGCAACCCAGGTCTGCTCCTAGAGGATGGCACAGACCAGGTACCCTGATCACAAACAAGCTGTTGCTTCTGTTCCTCAGTGCATCCAATCTGAACCTCCCTTGGTGCAACTTGAGGCCATTTCCTCTTGTTCCATGGCCTGTTCCTTGGGAGAAGAGACCGACCTCCCCTGGCTACACCCTCCTTTCAGGGGGTTGTAGAGAGCGAGAAGGTGTCCCCTCAGCCTCCTTTTCTCCAGACTGAACACCCCCAGCTCCCTCAGCCTCTCCTCACAAGACACGTGAAGACACCAGACCCTTCACCAGCTCTGTTGCCCTTCTCTGGACCTGCTCCAGCACATGACACAACAGTTGCCCCATATATTATAACAACAACCTTTTAGGCTGAGAAAAAGCTTATTCCTGGCTAATTGCCCTAGGGTTGACTAGATAGAAACTTGTGGTATTCTGGCTAATCATGGTGTCAGCTCTCTTGCAGATTGACCTGTCACCAGGCAGTGTTTCTCCATATGGTCCCCATAGCTTACTTGTTCCTTGTCTGTCCCATCCTGCTCAGTTCTTGTTGTGAACAAAGGCAAGTAGAAATCAGGCTGCAGGAGTACAAATAGACATGTGTGACAGCACCCACAGTCTCTTGGGGTCCAAACTTTTTTCAGAGCAATCATGGCAGAATCACTGAAACCCCCAGTCACTGCAACGCAGCAAGACCCATGGAGACGACTCTCATGTGGCAGCAGGACCAGGGACAATGGGGATACCTGTGGCCCTGGTTGCTCTCCTGAAGCGGTGACACTTGTGCCTGTTAGCCTGCAGAGTTATAGGAATTAGGCTTTCCTAATGTTCTTGGCATGTGTTTCTGACCCATGATGGGGAATTACACTCTCGGGCTTAAAGTTGCACAACTGAAAAAGTCCTTGATCTCACTGCCACTCCCCCAGCACCAGCATCAGGAAAGGCCAGGAAAGGAATAATTCTGGGGCTAAAAAGCTCTTTCTGGATCTAATAAAGATTCTGGTGAGTTTTTAAATGTTCATGTCTTTTCTCAGTGGAATAATTTCTAGCTGAAAATGACATTCACTGCTCTGGCAGCTCCATCTCCTCAAGCACTCAGGCAGCTAGAAAGGCAAAATGAGCAGGATGAGTCTGCTCAGGGTCCTGTCTGGAGGACATGCACAGCTTTACTCCTGCCCTGTTTTTTCGTCCAGCCACTGCTTTTCTAAGGCAGTCATGGTGGCTGTGATCACTGGCCTTTGTGGCTAGGGGTGGGAACAGGCAATTTGATGTCTGACTGCAGTAGAAGAATACAGACCATTTTATTTACTTGTAGGGCAATTCTTTTTTATTTATTGTAGAGGAAATGACAGTCCTGACTCACACAGGGCTGATGGAGGATGTTTCTTCATCCTGGCTCTGTGTGGGCCATCTAGATAAGCTGTTTGTGCATTGTGTTCAGAATCACAGTATGAAATGATGGTGTCAGGCCCTGGTTTGTCTGTAATATTAGCTTAGATTTGAACCTCTCCAGGAAAAGACTTTCTGCAAATCACTGAGACAAATCATGGAGTCATGGAATTGTCAGAGTTGGAAGGGACCTCTAGAGATCATCTAGTCCAACTGCCCTGCCAAAGCAGGATTGCCCAGAGCACATCACTCAGGACTGCATCCAGGTGGGGCTTGAGGATCCCCAGAGAAGGGGACTCCACACCCTCCCTGGGCAGCCTCTGTCAGGGCTCTGCCACAACTCACCCTAAAGAAGTTTTTCCTTGTATTTGAATGGAACTTCCCATGTTCCAGCTTGTGCCCATTGCCCCTTGTCCTGTTACTGGAAACCACTGAAAAGAGTCC